>JAKSZT010054419.1:11497745-11527971 GCA_026826555.1 Tolypeutes matacus | reverse complement strand
TAAATAAATAAATAAATAAATAAATAAATAAATAAATAAATAAATAAAATATATTCACATAGAAATGAGGAGAGTAATATAGTACAATACAAAAAAAATGAAATAAATATGAAAGATGGTATTAATGCAAGAATGGAGGGATAAAAAAGGTATACAATTTACATAGGTTAAATGGCAAAATGGCAGAAGAAAATCCTATATTATCAGTAGTGAATTTTTTAAAACAATTTATTGAAGTGTATCTTTCATACATGAATATACATAAACTATAAGTGTTCAGTAAACATCGTGATCTTACAAAACAAACATGTATAACATCATACAGGGCTCCCACACACATCCCCACACACAAATACCCTGCATTGTTGTGAAACATTTGTTAACAAATTATGAAAGAGCATTGTCAAAGTATTACTACTAATTATAGCATGTATCTTCCTCCCCTATACATTTTTTAAAGGATTTATTTATTTATTTACTTTTATCCATTTTTACCCATGCCCACCACCCCCCCCCCGGTTTTGCTGTTTCTGTGTCCATTCGTTGGGCAACTCTCTGTGCCCGTTTACTTCCCTCTCTTCTCACCCTGTTTCTCCTGTCTTCACTGGGATTTGATCCCCAGAATCTCTGATGTGGGAGAGAGGTGTCCTACCGCCTGCGCCACCTTATTTCCTGGATTTTCAGTGCATCTCTTCTTGGCTCTCCTTTGTGCCACTCTCCTGTTATGTCATCATCCTGCTGCGTGGCTCACGGGGCCTGGTGGTGGACTCACAGATGGGGTCTGGCAGCTCACCCTCTTGTGGGGCCTGGCAGCGCACCCACAGAAAGGGCCTGATGGCTCACCTGCTCATGAGGCCTGGCGGGTCACCCGCACACGGGGCCTGATGGATCACCCATGGATGGGGCCTGATGGCTCACTCACTCACGGGGCCTGGCAGCACACTTGCACACGGGGCCTGGTGGCTCACTCACTTGTGGGGCCTGGTGGCTTACCCGCACACAGGGCCTGGTGGCCCATGCACCTTCTATATTCATAAGAAAATCAACTAATGTAATACATCACATTAACAGAAGGAAGGGGGAAAAAAAACACATGATCTTACCAATTGTTTCAGAAAAGGCATGGATCAAAATCCAGGACCCCAGAAAACTTTTGGAAAAATGGCATCAAAGTAGGTAGGCAGGGCTTATCTATCTCATAAAAACAATAGAGGAAGGGTAAAATGCTGTCTAAGGGAGCTGCTTTGGGATCTCTCAGGGAGTGCTTTACATCCTCCAGGAGAACAACAGACAGCGAGATGAACAAACCAGAATGAAAACCAGGAGGTACTAGCCCCTACAGCCAGGAATGGCATCCATCCCTCAAACTCAAGGCAAACAGCCTGGATAAAACCTGTAGCTCACTGCAGCCAACTGAGAGGGGAAGAGATGTCTCCCACCCTGGGAAGAGAGAAGGTGCAGTGGAGGGCAGAGAGTGGTTTCTCTTCAGTGAGTTTGGCCAGCAGAGCCTGAGTTGAATCTTGGCTGGCCACCAGAATCCCAGCAAGTGGAGGTTGAGAGACACCTCTGTGGAACTATTTGCTGATGAGCGCCATCTTCTGGCCTTCCGGGAAACTGCAAGGAGCAAAAAACACGTTACAGAGTCCCTCATCTCAGACTCCTTGGGTCAGATCTGCACCCCATTAGTGAATCTCTGGCCCTAAGCTGGGAAATTTTAAAGACTTAGAATAAGTTGAACCAAAAATAAAAAAAGAGTCATGAAACAAAATCGCTAGGCAAGAGAGAGAAATTGACCATAAGATTAAATTCACCAACATATTATGCTTAGACATCAGCAAAAATTAGAAGCCATACTACAAAACAGGAAGAGATGGCTCATCCAGACAATGAACCAAAAATCCTGGCAAGACACAGGATTTAAGACAACTAACAACTGATAATCACAGAAACCACCTAAATTAATTCAAGGATTTGAAGGAAAATAAAGGATATTAAGAAGATACTGGGTAAACATAAAGAACAATTTGAAAGCCTGTAAAGGAAAGTAATAGAGCTTATGGGAGTGAAAGTCACAATGGAAGAGATTAAAAATACACTAGAGACATATAACAGCAGATTTGAATTGATGAAGGACAGAATTAGTGAATTGGAGGACCCAGCATCTGAACTTGAAAATACAGGAGAACAGAAAGAGAACAGAATAAGACAGGGTCTAAGTAATTAAATGACAGTAGAAACACACAAACATGCATTAACAATGTCCCCAAAGGAGAAGAGAATGGAAAAGGGACAGAAAGGATATTTGAGGAGATGACAGAAAACTTCCCAACTATTAGGAAAAACATAGATATCAATATCCAAGAAGGACAATTCACCCCGGACAGAATAAATACAAATATACCTACTAAGGACACCTACTATCCAGAATGACAAATACCAATGAAAAAGAGATGATTCTGAAAGAAGCAAGAGAAAAGTAATGCATCACATACAAGGGAAACTCAATAAGACCAAGTGCCAATCTCTCATCAGAAAACATGGAAGCAGGAAGAAAGTGGTATGCTATAGTGAAGGTACTTAAAGAGAAAAACTGCCAGCCAAGGCTTCTTTGTCCAGCAAAACTGTCCTTCAAAAATGACGGTAAGTTTACAGTCTTCACAAACAAACAGAAACTGAGAGGGTATATTACCAAAAGAGCAGATGTACAAGAGATACTAAAGGGTGTGCTAAAGCCTGAAAGGAAACAAGAGTGAGGGTCTTGGAGAAGAGTGCAGAAATGAAGATTATTAATGAGGGTAACTTAAAGAGTAAAAAGTCAGACAATAGTAAGGTATGATAGCAGAAAGCCTAAGGATAAAATGGACAAAGTAAATAATGCCATTACAGCAATAACATTCAACTTAAATGGATTGAATTCCTTAATAAAAAGATATAGACTGACAGAATGGATAAAAAAAAATGATACCTCTATATGCCATCTATAAGAGACTAAACTAAGACATAAGGATATCATCAGGTTGAAATGAAGGTTGGAAAAAGATTTTCCATGCAAATAGGAGCCAAAAAAGAAGTGGAGTAACGATGCTAATACAGACAAAATAGATTTTAAATGCAAAACTGTTATAAGCGATGAAGAAGGTCATTATATATTAATAAACAGGGTATCACCAAGAAGAAATATGCACCTAACCCTGGGTGCCCCAAGAAAGAAGTGGCATACACTGGCAAAACTGAAGGGAGAAATAGGCATCTCTACAGTATTAGTTGGAGACTTCAATACAGCACTCTCAGCATTAGAACAACTGTACAAAGGATAAATAATGAAACAGAGTGTTTAAATTATATGATAAATGAATGAGACATAACTGACATCTAAAGAGCATTGCATCCCAAAATAGCAAGAAATACATTATTTTCAAGGGCTTATGGATCCTTCTCCAGGATAGACCATATGTTGTGTCACAAGATAGATCTCAATAAATTTAAGGACATTGAAATTATACATAGCATTCTCTTATTATAATGGAATGAAGCTGGAAATCAATACAGGTTGAAAAAAGGGAAAATTGACAAATATATGGAGATTAAACAGCACACACTTTAAAAATCAGTGGGTCAAAAAAAATAAATAAATAAAAAGAAGGGGTGGGTGGCAACAGTGTCTGAGAGTGAAAGTGATTCCTCATCTGCCTGGAGTTGTTATTTCCTATGCCAGCTGTTATTGGTGTGATTCTGGGTAAACAATCTTTGCCTCACAGTCTTCATCTGCATCTACCACCATCTTTTCAAAATAAAGGCATTATTTCCAAAAAAAAAAAAAAAATCAGTGGGTCAAAGAAGAAATTGCAAGAGAAATAAGTAAATATCTCGAGAGGAATGAAAGCAAGAACACAACATATCAAAACCTTTGGGATAGGGAAGCGGCTGTGGCTCAATCAGTAGGGCTCCCGTTTACCATATGGGAGGCCCCGGGTTCGGTTTCCGGGGCCTCCTGGTGAAAGCAAGCCCGCCCGCACGGCGTGGTTAGCTGACCCAGCGAGCACAAGCAGCAAGGGGGGGATAAATGAATAAATAAATAAAATCTTAAAAAAGGGAAAAAAAAAACAACTTTGGGATAGATCTTCGAGGATTTCACATCTGAAAGGTGGTGAGGAGAATGAGGGAGCTGATAGCCATGAGATCCCTGCAACTGCTGAGAACCCCTTTCCTGTGTGGCCTTTTGTGCCCCAGGTGTCAGGGCTTAGGAGCCCAGGGCCAGCTTCTCACATCCTGGCAGTGCAGGCCTGGATAAGAACACAGTTCACGAACAAGAACATATCATGGAGAATCTAAAAGTTGTCATCAACCAACCAGAGGTGTAAATTTCCCCACAAAAACTGTAGCTCCATTATTTCAAAATGCCCAATTATGATGGTAATAATTCACTTGATGGCTTAGAACTCTCCACAGCTATCACTCATGTCCATAAGGTAAAAGGGAGTAAAGAGGCACCACCAATGAATGAAGAAGATCTGATTAACTTAATAAACGGTGTTTTGAGAGATGATGAAAAGAACAATGACTATGCTGAATTTGCAAAATCACTGCAGTAGAGGTTATTTTGCTTTCTCGTAGTTATATGCAAATGTGATCCATTATAATGTGAACACTTTTGAAAATATAAAATAATTTATTTCCAACTATTCCTGCAATATTTTGGTAAAAACCTGTAGCAATTTGTTACACTGGTGTGGGAAATAGAAATCAAGAGAAATAAAAGATAAGAAGAATGGGGCATATCAATCCCTAAGTACTGATAAACTTATGGGACAAGAGTCTGATTAAAGAAACCTTTTAAGAATATTGGATAATTGGAACCGAGTACTCAGGAACTTGAATTTGACTGTATAATACTGCTAATTTCTTGGTTTTAATACATGCTACCTGAAAAGTAAGATAATAAGCTTTGCCAAGTGGACCCACTTTTCACTAACAGAGAAGGAATATAATGAAAGCCAAATGTCTTCCCTTGTTAATTCTTTTTGAGTAAACATAGTAAGTATTCTGTAAGGCTCCTGGCCTAAAGGATTACTTGTTCTGGGCAAGTGGATATTTATAAGCCTGTTTCAGAGACACAGCATAAGAATGTCAAACATTGAGTTTAGTTGGCCTCAGAGTCCAAAGAGTCTGGGCCGTCTGGCATTTTGAAAATGATACACAACTGACCTAAGTGATTAACCTTTTCCAGTTTTTTGGCATTTTAGAAAACTACAGCCACATCCTTATACTTTATTTCTTTTATGTCTCTTCCACCTGGGGAGACTTAGAATAAACGTGTTCTCTACACTAATCAATAGAAATGTCTAGCTTTTTAAATATTTTTATTTATCTCTTATTTCTAGCATTTCATATTTGCAGTTTAGAAACTATTAAGAATGTAAAGAGGGAGCCCATGTGGCTCAAGCAGCTGAGTACCTGCTTCCCACATGCAAAGTCCTGGGTTAGGTCCCTGTGCCTCCTAACACCCCCCCCCAAAAAAAAAAAAAACAACAACAAGCAAACAAATGAAAAAACTAATTCAGGGGAGCAAATGTGGCTCAGTGGTTGAGCGCTGGCTTCCCATATACGAAGTCTGGGGTTCAATTCCCAACCCCAGTCCCCAGTACCTCAAAAAAAAAAAAAATATATATATATATATAAAGACTTCACTCTTTCTGCTTGATACGGTGGGGGTAAAACTACCAGCTGGTCTAGCTCAGTTGAGAAGTAAAAGAAGATCATTTACCAAATGCAATGGTAAACCTGATACAGGCTATATTTCAGAAAGAAAGTTGTTGAAATGACCTCTCCTAGCCTGAATATGTGATTTCTTTCAGACCAGTAAAATTAGAAAAGGAAGCTTAAAAACTCTTGACAATGTAAATCTCAATAGTAGTTGAAAATTAGAAACAGCAGATTGTAATTTGCTTTATTGGATCTGACGGACACACTGTAATAAAAAATCTGAGATGATGGTTGACTGAATCGAATAAAGAAATTGCATAAAATTTCCTGTAAGATATACATAGACTTATTTCTTTATTAAAGATTTTCTTATAAGAAATCCTATGCATTTGTAAAAATGGCTCCCTGTGTCAAGTATTTGTGCAATCAGAGATGAATTGCAAACTATTCTTGTAATATTTAATTATTTTGAAAGATTTGTATAGTGAAGTCAGGATACATGACCAATAAAACTGATGGGAAAAAAAAAACCCTTTGGAATTGAGGAAAGAGAGTGCTGAGAGTGCAATTTATAATCCTCAATGCTTATATTAAACAAGAAGAAAGAGCTAAAATTGAATAGCTCAATGGACACCTGGAAGAATTAGAAAATAACAGCAAACTAATCACAAACCAAACCAAAGGAAAGAATAATAAAGAATCGAGCAGAAATAAATGAAATTGAGAACAGCAACAACACAAAAAAAAACAGTAGAGAGAATCAACCAAACAATAAGTCGGTTCTGCGAGAAGATCAACAAATGGACAAACACTTGGCTAGACTGACAAAGTAAAAAGAGAGAGAAGATACAAATAAATACAATCATCAATGAGAGAAGGGGCATTGCCACTGACCCTAAAGAAATGAGACATCATAAGAGAATACTATGAACAACTGTATGCAACAAACTAGACAATGTAGATGAAGTGGACAAATTTGTAGAAACACACAAACAACCTAAACTGACCCTAGAAGCAAAAGAAGACAGCAATAAACCAATTACAAGTAAAGAGATTAAAACAGTCATCAAAAAACTCCCCAAAATGAAAAGTTCAGTATGAGATGGATTCACAGGTGATTTCTACCAGTCTTTCAAAGGAAATCTAATACTCTTCTTGCTCAAGTTATTCCAAAAAATTGAACAGGAAGGAACAAAATCAAACCATTCTATGAAGCCAACATCACCCTAATGCCAAAACTAGAGAAAGATACCACAAAAAAAAAAGAAAACTACAGACCAATTCCTCTAATAAATATAGATGCAAAAATTCTCAACAAAATACTTGCTAACCAATTCCAAAAGCACATTAAAAGAATGATACACCATGACCATGTGGGTTTTACCCCAGGTATGCAAGTGTGGTTCAACACAAGAAAATCAATTAGTGTAATAAACCTCATTAATAAATTGAAGAAGAAAATCACATGATCCTCTTCATTGGTGCAGAAAAGATATTTGACAAAATACAGCACCCTTTCTTGAGAAAAAATTTCAAAAATAGGAATAGAATGAAGCTTTCTCAACATAGTAAAGTAGATATATGAAAAAACCCACAGCTAATACTGTACTCCAATGTGAAAGACTGAAAGCTTTCCCACTGAGATCAGGACAAGATAAGGATGTACACTGTCACCACTGTTATTCAGTATTGTGCTAGAAGTTCTAGCTAGAGCAACTAGGCAAGAAAAAGAAATAAAAGGCACCCAAATAGGAAAGGAAGAAATAAAACTTTTGCTATTCGCTGTTGGCATGAACTTATATGTAAAAATTCTAAAAAATTCTACAACAAAGTTACAAGAACTAATAGACTAGTTCAGCAAAAAGGTAGATTAATATGCAAAAATCAGTAGTGTTTTTATACACTACTAATGAAGAGTCTGAGGAGGAAGCAATAAAAATTTCATTTATAACAGTGACTAAAATAATCAAATATTTAGGAATAAACTTAACCAAGAACATGAAGGACCTATATTCAGAAAACTACAAAACATTGCTAAAAGAAACCACAGAAGACCTAAATAAATGGAAAAACATTCCGTGTTCACGGATTGGAAGACTAAATATCATCAGTCCATTCTACCCAGAGGGATTTACAGATTCAACACAGTCACAATAAAAACACTTTCAGTTGATTATGCAGAAATGAAAAAGCCAATTTTCAAATTTATTTGGAAGGTTAAGAATCCTCAAATAGCCAAAAATGTCTTAAAAGAGAAGAATGAAGTTGGAGGACTCTCATTTCTTCACATTAAATCATATTACTTAGATACAGTGGTCAAAACAGCATGGTACTGGCATAAAGACAGTCAGGTCGACCAATGAATATGAATCTAGAACTCAGAAATAAACCCTCACATCTATGGTCAAGTGATTTTGACAAGGGTGTCAAGCCCAGCCAGCTCAGTCAGAACAGTCTATTTAACAAATGGTGCTGGGGAAATGGATACCAATATACTAAAGAAAGGAAGAGGACCACTATCTCACACCTTATAAAAAAATTAACTCAAAATGAGTCAAGGACATAAATATAAAACTACAACCATAATACTCCTAGAAGAAACTTTCAGGAAACATCTTCAAGATCTTATGGTAAGCAGTAGCTTCTTAAACCTTACACCAAAAAGCATGAGCAATGCAAGAAGAAATAGGTAAATGGGACCTCCTCAAAATTAAACACTTTTATTCTTCAAAAAACTTTGTAAAGAAAGTAAAAAAGCAGTTTACTCAATGAAAGGAAATATTTGGAAACCAAATATCAGACAAGGGTTTGATGTCCATGTTATATTAAAAAATCATGAAACTCAACAATAAAAAGGCAAAAAAGCCAATAAAAAAATCGATAAAAGATTTGAATGGACATTTTTCCAAACGGGAAATACATATGGCCAAAAAGCTCATGAAAAAATGTTCAACATCACTAGCTCTTAGGGACATGCAGATCAAAGCTACAAAGAGATACCATTTCACATCTTATAGAATGGCCATTATTAAAAAACAGAAAACTAAAACTGTAAAGGATGTGGAGAAATAGGAAAATTCCTTCACTGTTGATGGGAATGTGGAATGGTACAGCCTCTGTGGAAGACAGTTTGGCAGTTCCTCACGAAGCTGAGTATAGAATAAGCTTATTATCCCGCAATCTCTATACTAGGAATATATTCAGAAGAATTGAAAGCAAGGACGTGAACTGACGTGCACACCGATGTTAATAGCAGCATTATTCACCATTGCTTAAATATGGAAACAATGCAAGTGTACATCATCTGATGAATGGATAAACAAAATGTAGTATTTTTATACAATGAAATACTACTCAGCTGAAAGAAGAAATGAAACTGTGATGCATAAGGCAACATATATAAACCTTGAGGATATTATGTTGAGTGAAATAAGTAGATACCAAAGGACAAATATTGTATGGCCTCACTAATATGAACGAAATACCATGGGTAAACTCACAGAGGTAAACTCTGGAGTATAGGTTACTAGGAAACAGAATGTAGGATGAGAATGAGAGCTGGTGTTTAATGTACCTAGAATTTTTAATTTTTTATTATTTTTTATTAGAGAGGTTGTGAACTTAACAAAACAATCATGTATGTATGTGGAATTCCCAAACACATCTGTTACAGATTATGAGATATCAGACTATAACCACTAATAATGGTCTATAGTGTACTTTTGTTATATTTTTTCCATAGCACCCTAGTATTAACACAGTACAGTAGTGGCATTGATGCATGAATATTACAATATTGCTGTAAACTATAGTCCATAGGTTGCATTAATTGTATTTTCCCATGCTTCTCGACATACTTATGACCTTGCAATAGTGATACATATTTGTTCTAGTTCATAGAAAGACATTCTTGTATTTGTACTATTAATCACAATTCTCATCCACCTCTGGACTCACTATGTTCTTCATTCCCTAAATTATTCTCTAGCTTTCTTTCAACTTACATTCACCTCCCTAGACTACCCTTTTCAGCCAAAATCCCGTTTATAAACCAGCTGTTTTAGTTTTATTCACTGTTACCATCAACTCTATTTCTAAATTTTTAGAGTCAAGTTAATTAAGCATTAAGCATCAGTACCCCTTCTCAGCCCTCCTCTTATCTCCTGAAAACCTATATTCTAGGGTTTTAACTCCATGTATTTATTCTTCATATTTAGTTCATATTAATGAGAACATGAAATATTTGTCCTTTTGTGTCTGGCTTATTTCTTCAGAATAATGTCTTCAAGATTCATCCATGTTATCATATGTGTCCTAATTTCATTTTTTCTTACAACAGCAAAGCATTCCATTGGATGTACATACCACATTTTGTTTATCCATTCATCAGTTGATGGACACTTGGGTTGTTTCCATCTTTTGGCAATTGTGAATAACGCAGCTATGAACATCGGTATGCAAACGTCTGTTCACATACCTTTCAGTTCCTCTGGATATATTCTAGAGGAATTGCTGGCTCAAATGGCAGTTTTATATTTAGCTTCCTGAGGAACCACCAAACTGTCTTCCACAGAAGCTGCACCATTCTACATTCCCACCAACAATGAAGGAGTGTTCCTATTTCCCCACATCTTCTCCAACACTTATGGTTTTCTGTTTCATTTAATAATGGCTATTCTACGCTGTGTGAGATGTTTCATTGTCGTTTTCATTTGCAATTCCCTAATAGCTAGTGATATTGAACATTATTTCGTTTGCTTTTTGGCCATTTGTATTTTCTCTTTGGAAAAATGTCTATTTAAGTCTTTTGTCCATTTTTAAAATAGGATTGCTTGCTCTTTTATTGTTGAGTTATATGATCACTTTCTATAGAATGGAAATCAAACCCTTATTGAATATGTGGTTTCAAGTATTTTTTCACATTGAATGGACTGCCTTTTCACCTTCTTGGTGAAGTACTTTGAACCAGAAAAGTGTTTAAGTTCGAGGAGGTCCTTTTTATCCATGTTTTCTTGTGCTTGTGCTTTCAGTGTAAGGTTTAAGAACCCACCACCTACCACCAGGTCTCGAAGATGTTTCCCTACATTTTATTTTAGGAGTTTTATGATTGTAGATTTTATTGTTAAGTCTTTGATCCATTTTGAGTTAATTTTTATATAACATTTGAGATAGGGTTCCTCTTTCTTTCTTTTGGCTATGTGTATCCAGTTCTCCCAGCATCATTTGTTGAATAAATTGTGCTGCCCCAGCTGGGCGGGTTTGACAGTATTGTCAAAAATCACTTTACCATAGATGTGAAGGTCTGTTTCTAATCCATCATTTCAGTTCCATTGGTCTATGTGTCTATCTTTATGCCAATATCATGCTGTTTTTTACCAGTAGTATGATTTAAAGTCCAAAAGTGAGAGTCCTCCAACTTTGCTATTCCTTTATAAGATGTTTCTGGCTATTCAGGGAAACTTAATCTTCCATATAAATTTGATAATTGTGTTTTCCATTTCTTTAAAAACTGCTGGTTGAATTTTTATTTGGGTTGTATTGAATCTGTGTATCAATTTGGGTAGAATTGACATCTTATCGATGTTTAGACTTCCAATCATGAGCATGGAATGTCTGGCTGACAAGGGAACAGATATCGCCCTCCCTTTCAGCTGTTACAGGAGAAAAGTGAGGGGGAATCCAGAGGCTTTTCTTCAGCAAATTTGGCCAGCAAAGCCAACTTTGAATCTCTCTTCTGGCAAGACCAAAACACAGGAAAACGGAGACTGAAACACCTCCATGGACAGGTGCATCAATGAGTGCCATCTGCTGTCCGGTCTGGCAATTGCATGGATAAAAACTGCTTTTGGATATCTCTCTACCCTAACTCCTGTGAGAAAATCTGCACCACATTAGTGATTCCCTGGACTGATTTTGATAACTTAAGCTGGGCAATTTTAATGACTTAGAATAAGTTGAACCAAATTCAAAGAAGAGTTGTAAAAAAATAAACAAGGGAGAGAAATTGGCCATAAGAATAAATTCACCAACATATTCAGATGCCTAGACATCAGCAGAAAATTACAAGCCATACTAGGAAACAGGAAGAGATGGCACACCCAAAGGAAGAAACTGAATATCCAGAAGAGATACAGGATTTAAGATAATTAGTCAATGGTAATCACACAAATCTCTTAAATCCATTCAAAGACTTGAAAAAAATATGACTAAAGAGATAATGGATATTAAGAAGAATGTAGGTGAGTATAAAGAACAATTTGAAAGACTGCAAAGACAAGTAACAGATCTTGTGGAAATGAAAGACAATGGATGAGACCAAAAATAAATTAGAGGCACATAACAGAAGATCTGAAATTTTTGAAGTCAGAATAAGTCATTTCAAAGGCAGAATATCTGAACTGGAAAAGACAGGAAAACAGAAACAGAATAGAATTGAAACAATCGAACAAGATCACGGGGAATTGAATGGCAATGCAAAATGCACAAACATGCACATTATCAGTGTCCCAGAAGGAAAAGATAATGGAAAAGGGGAAGAAAGAATAATTGAAGAAATAATGACTGAAAACTTCCCAGCCCTTATGAAGGACATAAATATCAATATCCAAGAAGGATAATGTATCTGAAGAGAACAAATCCTAATTTTGTTCTCTGCCTACTCTGAGACACCTACTATTCAGAATGACAAATATCAGAGATAATGAGAGGATTCTGAAAGCAGCAAGAGAAAAGCAAAGCATCACACACAAGGTAACCTTGATAACTTTAAGTACCAATGTTTCATCAAAAACTATGGAGGTGAGAAGAAAGTAGTATGATATATTAAAGGTAGTGAAAGAGAAAAACTACCATCCTAGAATTCTTTGTCCAGCAAAAATTAGCCTTCAAAATTGAGGGAGAGTTGTAATTCTTCACAGACAAAGAAAAACTGATAGAATATGTTACCAAAAGACCCAAATTACAATACATACTAAAAGGAGTGCTGCAGCTTGAAAAGATTTTTAAAAAGGGTGGGGATTTGGAGAAGAGTGTAGAAATGAAGATTATTAGGAAGGGTAAATTAAAGGGTAAAAATATACACAATAGTACGATATGACATCAAAAGTAAAATGACAAAATGAATGAAGTAAGTTATGCCTTTACAATAATAACATTGAGTGTTAATGGCTTCAACTTCCTAATCAAAAGATATAAACTGATAGAATGGATTAAAAAATATGAGCCTTCCATATGTTATCTACAAGAGACTCACCTCAGATATAAGGACACAACCAGGTTAAAAGTGAAAGGTTGGAATAAGATATTCCATGCATATAGTTACCAAAAAAAGAGATGGAGTAGTGATACTATTAATGGACAAAATAGATTTTAAATGCAAAACTGTTATAAGGGATAAAGAAGGTCATTATATATTAATAAAATTGGCAATTCACCAAGGAAATAGCTATAATATATATTCATTCATCTAACCTGGGTGCCCCAAGACAAATGAGGCACACACTGCCAAAATGGAAGGGAGAAAGCGATGTCTCTACAATAATAGTTGAAGACTTCAGTATACCACTTTAAGTATTGGATAGACTATTTGGACAGATGATAAAGAAACAAAGAACTTGAATAATGCAATAAATGAACTAGACCTAACAGATAACTATAGAGCATTGCACCCCAAAAGAGCATGCTATACATTCTTTTAAGGGTTCATGGATCCTTCTCCCAGATAGATCATATGTTCGGTCACAAGACAAGTCTCATTAAATTTAAAAAGATTGAAATTATGCAGTACACTTTAGCTGATCATAACAGATTGAAGCTGGAAACCAATAATGGAAGGAAAAAGGGAAATTCATAAATATATGGAGATTAAACAACACACTTTTAAACAATCAGTGGGTCAAAGAAGAAACTGCAAGAGAATTCAGCAAATATCTTCAGAAAAATGATAATGGGAACAAAACAATCAAAACCTATGAGACACTGCAAAGATAGAGCTGAGAGGGAAAGTTATAGCCCCCAATACTTACATTTAAAATGAAGGAAGAGCTAAAATTGAAGATCTAACTGCATATGTGGAGGAACTAGAAAAAGAGTAGCAAATAATTGCAAACCAAGTGGAAGGAAAGAAATA
Organism: Tolypeutes matacus; assembly: GCA_026826555.1. NCBI lineage: Eukaryota > Metazoa > Chordata > Mammalia > Cingulata > Chlamyphoridae > Tolypeutes > Tolypeutes matacus. The sequence continues at coordinate 11,514,140 of JAKSZT010054419.1, read as the reverse complement.
ATAAAAATCAGAGCAGAAATAAATGAAATTGAGAACACAGAAAACAATAGAGAGAATCAACGAAACCAAAAGTTGGTTCTTTGAGGAGATGAACAAAATCCACAACCCCTTACCTAGATTGACAAAGAAAAAATAGAGAAGAAGCAAAGAAATAAAATCAGAAATGAGATTGGGGCATTACTACTGACTCGGAGACATAAAAGAGATCATAAGACAATACTATGAACAACTGTATGGCAAAAAAACTAGACAATGAAGAAGAGATGGAAAAATTCCTAGAAACACACAAACCACCTACACTGACCCTAGAAGAAATAGAAGACATAAGCAAATCAATCACAAGTGAAGAGATTGAAACAGTCATCAAAATCTCCCAAAGATGAAAAGTGTGATGCCAGATGGCTTCACAGATGAATTCAACCAATCATTCAAAGATGATCTAATACCAATCTTGCTCAAGCTCTTCCAAAAAATTAAACAGGAAAAAATGCTACCAAATGCATTCTACAAAGCTACCATCACCCTAATACCAACACAACATAAAAATACTATGAAAAAAGAAAACTAGAAACCAATACCTCTAATGAATATAGATGCAATAATCCTCAAGAAAAAAAAAAAAAAAACCTTACAAACCAAATCCAAAAGCACATTAAAGGAATTATCAACACGATCAACTGGGTTTTAACTCAGGTATGAAAGGATGGTTCAACACAAGAAAATCAATTAGTCTAAATAAACCACATTGATAAATTGAAGGAAAAAAATCAAATGATCCTCTCAATTGATGCAGAAAGGCATTTGACAAAATACAGCACCCTTTCTTGATTAAAAAAAAAAAAAAAACACTCCAAAAGATAGTAATAGAAGGAAATTTTCTAAATATGGTAAAGGGTATATTTGAAAAACTTACAGCTAGCATTGTACTCAGTGACGAAAGATTGAAAGCTTTCCTGCTGACATAGGGAATAAGACAAGGATGCCCACTGTCACCATTGCTATTAAATATTGTGCTAGAAGTTGTAGCTAGAGCAATTATACTAGATAAAGAAAGAAAAGGCTCCCAAATAAGAAAAGAAGAAGTAAAACTTTCACTATTGGCTGATAATATGATCCTATATGTGGAAAATCTTGAAAAACCATAGCAAAGCTACCAAAATTAATAGAAGAGTTCAGCAAAGTGGCAGCATAAAAGATTAATACTCAAAAATCAATAGTGTTCTGTACATCCTTCAATGCCTGGCTTGCTTCACTCAGCATAAGGTCTTCAAGATTCATCCATTCTATCCCATGTGTTAGCACTTTATTCCTTCTTACAGCTGAGTAATATCCCATTGTATGTATGCACCACATTTTGTTTATCCATCCATATGTTGATGGGCACCTGGGGACTGATATGAATTAAGGAAATTGAGCAGTCTCAGATAGCTATTGTCTGGAAGATAGGTTTACAGAGAAGGTTGTAAGCCATCACTCATACGGACGTAATCTATGGTAAGGTGATAGAGTGTAGTTGCATATTGAAGGGATAGGAAAGGAGGGTGGTAATATTATTGGGTTGGGTGGTGCAGGGTTGACAGGTGGGTAGATTGGGAAGGGTGGGTTAGATGGTCCAGGATACTTGGGGGAGGGATGTGAGAAGGACCAAGTGAACATTGGGGATTTGTGGGTATGAGGTTGAAAGTACAGAGTTGGGAATGCTCTTATGGCAATATGACAAGGAAGGGTTATTGGCTTAGGGTGTTGGTTGGGGAGGGGGCATTCGGGACAGGGCGCACCTGGAGCAGGCTTCTAGGGAGTGTGTGGGTGTTCATTCTGTCATAATGTGTTGTATCAGTGGGTGGAGACCCACATAATGAGCGGGAAGGAGTTGGACTCCCATCCTCGGGAGGACTGATTTGCTCAGAAATAGGCAGATGGAAGTCTCTTGAGAGCAAGGGCAGTTCCTAAAAGGGGAGGAAAAACCAGTTTGTCAAGACATCACCCTTGTTGCATGTAACTATGAATCTTGTCATCCAACAAGTCAAGCCAGGGGTCGCCGTGGGCCCTTGGGGGATGGGGAAGGAGGAATAGAATAGATCAAACAGTGGTTAGTGGAAATGTTCTGCATTATCTTACAGTGATGGACACAGCACATGGTAAATATCATCAAAATTTATAAAAGTGTACGGACTAAAATGTAAACCATATTGTAAACCATGGACAATGTTTAGTAGCTAGGTTTCACTATTTGTATATCAGTTATAACAATGCTACCATCCATACATAAAAAGGTATTAATATGAGAGGGGAGGAAAGGGGGAGGATGTTGAGTATATGAGAGTCTCCTGTATTCTGTGTGTGACTTTGCTGTGACCTAAAACTTCTTTGAAAACAAAATGAAAAATTGTGAGACACTGGGTAATGAGAGGGGGAAGGTGCTACAGTTCAGACTGGACACCAGATATTGCAGTGATGAAAGGCAAAATATCAAAAAAAAAATTTTTATATTTTTCGTTTTTTAAATATCCCAATCTTTTCATTTTATTTCAGTTTTAGTGTTTTTTTAATCTTTATATATTTTATCTCTTACATTTAAACTTATCATTATTACTTCATTTTGCTATTAATTGTATTTGACTATTGTAATGGCTTCATCTTTGAAGAAGCTTTGGATCACAGAAGGGTTACAACTGGGGTGGAGGAGTATAGTTGGTGTGAGGAGTCAGGGATGGGGGATGCATGGGAGGAAGTTCACCTGAGAATACATATAAGGTATATAAAAATCTTCAAGTGTTCACATTGTCACAGTGGGTGGAGAATCACTCAATAAAAGAGAGAATACTGAATTTCCCTCCTGGAGGGCTCTGCCACATTTTCTAAGGGGCAGTGATTGGCAAAGGAGGATGATCCTCTGATAGGCCCTTGATATTGATGACTAGGTTTATGAGTCTTTGCTCTTGAAATTGAAACTTAGCCTATTGTTATGGGGTACCTAAGAGTTGCTTCCTGACAGCCTCCTTGTTGCTCATATGTGGCCTTTCTCAGCATATGAATGCATTACCTTCCCCCAGTGTGAGACATGACTACCGGGGATGAGCCTCCCTGGCACCGAGGGATTGCTACCAAGCACCAACTGGCAATGTGACTGGAAAAAGACCTTGAATAAAAGGGGGAAAAGGTAAAGACAAATGAGTTCATATGGCTAAGAGACTTCAAAGTGAGTCAGAAGGTCATCCCAGAGGTAACGCTTATGCACATCTCAGTAGGACCTCATAGGCTTCCAATGTGGATATCACCCCAAATAGAGGGGTTCCTGAGGGCTCTGAAGACACCCAGGTCCTATGTCATGGCGGATAGCTCCAGAGTTTGGTGTCTTGCCAGTGGGCCCTACTTTGGAGTTTGTGCTCCTGAGAGTTACAGAATTGGACTCAACTATGTCTTCCTTGCACATGGCTCATCTGTCACTTCTATTCAAACCTATACTTGGTGCTGGAGTTTGTAAGTGTACGTCCAGAGACTTGAGTCTCTGGGCTGTCCATGTGCCAGCTGGGCCCAGAAATTTGGTGGATCAGCAACTCCTACTCTACAGCTCATTGGACTCATCCAGGACAACTAGTGGGAAGATGATGATGGACAATGGCTGTTCCAGGGAATGGAGAGACTCTGCAGCTGCAGGCAGTATAGTCCCATCCATCTTCCCCATGGGATATAAGCCCCCTCTCAATTGGAGGAGGGGAAGGCCTCACCATCTCAGACTTCTCAGGATTGGGGGAAGAGCAATGGACTAGAGTGGACTTACTGGTATTCTACTACAGACATATTGTGATTCAAGCAATAGAAGAAATTACAACATTGATGTGGAGCCAGTGGCCACTATAGGTCTGGGAGCAGGGAGAGGGAAAATCAGTTGTAATACGGGGGCTTTTTTGGGACTTGGGAATTGTCCTGAGTGACATTGCAATGACAGATATAGTCCATTTTATATAATCACATAACATGCAGAACTGTGTGGGAGAGAGTGTGGTCTACAATGTGAACTATGGTCCATGCTTAATGGCAAAGCCCTAGGATGTGTTTATCAATTGCAATTAATGTGCCACACCAACGAGGATGTTTACGTGGGAAGTTGTGGGAGGTGTGGGAGGTGGGGCTTATGGGAATCCCTTTTTTGTGTAACATTTATGTAATCTAGGCATCTTTTTTAAAACTTTATTTTGTACATTTAATAATTGAAAATATAAACAATTAAAAACTAAAAAGTAAACATGGATGAATAAGTACATACATTTCTCAATTAAATGTAATGGATACATATAAAATTTTTTTTGAGTCAAACAATATGTTACACAAAATATTTGGTTCCTAGCAACCCATTCAAACAGTATTTGTTCTTTTGTGTCTGGCTTGCTTTGCTCAACATAATGTCCTCCAGATTCATCCATGTTGTCATATGCTTTATGACTTCATTTCATCTTACAGCTGCATAATATTCCATCATGTGAATAGACCACACTTTGATTATCCATTCTTCTGTTGCTGGACACCTGGGTTGTTTTCAACTTTTGACAATTGTAAATAATGTTGCTATGAACATCAGTGTGCAGATGTCTGTTCGTGTCACTGCTCTCAGTTCTTCTGGGTATATACCCAGTAGTGGTATTGCCAGGCCATGTGGCAAGTCTATATTCAACTTCTTTAGAAACTGCCAAACAGTCCTCCACAGTGACTGTACCATCCTGCATTCCCACCAACAGTGAATAAGTGTTCCTATCTCTCCACATCCTCCCAACACTTGTATTTCTCTGTCTTTTTAATAGTAGCCATTCTGAGAGGTGTGAAATGATATCTCATTGTAGTTTTGATTTGCATTTCCCTAATCATTAGTGATGTTGAGCATTTTTTTGCCATCTGTATTTCTTTGTTGGGCAAATGTCTATTCAAGTCTTTTACCCATTTTTAATTGGGCCATTTGTCTTTTTTTGTTGAGTTGTAACATCTCTTTATATATCCTGGATATTAAACTCTTATCAGATATGTGATTTCCAAATTTTTTTTCCCATTCAATTGGCTGCCTTTTCATCCTTTTGACAAAGTCCTGTGAGGTGCAAAAGTGTTTAATTTTGAGAAGGTCCCATTTATCTATTTTTTCTTTTGTTGCACGTGCTTTGGGTGTAAAGTCCAAGAAACCACCACCTACTACAAGGTCTTGAAGATGTTTCCCTACCTTTTCTTCTAGTAGTTTTATGGTCCTGCCTTTATATTTAGATCTTTGATCCATTTTGAGCTGATTCTTGTATAGGGGGTGAGATAGGGGTCCTCTTTCATTCTTTTGGTTATAGATATCCAGTTCTCCCAACACCATTTGTTGTTTTGTCCCCTTAACATGGACTTAGTAGGTTTATCAAAAACCAGTTGACTCTATAGGTGAGGGTTTATTTCTGGGTTCTCAATTCTATTCCACTGATCGATGTGTCCATCTTTATGTCAGTACCATGCAGTTTTGACCACTGAAACTTTGTAATATGTTTCAAGGTCAGGCAGTGAAATTCCTCCCATGTCATTTTGCATTTTTAGAATGCTTTTGGCTATTCGGGTGCACTTACCCTTCCAAATGAATTTGGTAATTGCCTTCTCCAATTCTGTAAAGTAAGCTGTTGGGATTTTTATTGGTACTGCATTGAATCTATAAATCAGTTTGGGTAAGATTGACATCTTCATGATATTTATTCTTCCAATCCATGAACACAGAATGTCTTTCCATTTGTTTAGGTCTTTTTAAATTTCTTTTTAACATTGTTTTGTACTTTTCTGCATATAGGTCCTGTACTTGTTTGGTTAAATTAACTCCTAGGTATTTGAGTCTTTTTGTTGCTATTGAAAATGGAATTTTCCCCCTGATTTCCTCCTCAGATTGTTCAGTACTAGCGTACAAAAACATTACTGATTTTTGCGTGTTGATCTTGTATCCTGCCACTTTGCTGAATTCATTTATTAGCTCGTGTAGCTTTGTAGTGGATACTTCAGGATTTCCTAAGTACAGGATCATGTCATCCGCAAACAGTGAGAGTTTTACTTCCTCTTTTCCTATTTGGATGCTTTCAATTTTTTTTTTTTTTTTTTTTTTTTTTTTTTTTTTTTTTTTTTTTTGTCTAATTGCCCTAGCTAGAACTTCTAGTACAATACTGAATAACAATGGTGACAGTGGGCATCCTTGTCTTGTTCCCGATCTTTGAGGCAAACCTTTCAACCTTTCTCCATTGAGTGTGATGTTGGCTGTGGGTTTTTCATATATGCCTTTTGTCATATTGAGGAATTTTCCTTCTATTCCTATCTTTTGAAGGGTTTTTATCAAAAAAGGATACTGGATTTTGTTGAATGCCTTTTCTGCATTGATTGAGATGATAATGTGGTTTTTTCCCTTCAATTTGTTAATGTGGTGTATTACATTGATTGATTTTCTTAAGTTGAACCATCCTTGCATACCAGGAATAAATCTCACTTGGTCATGATGTATATAAGTCTTTTGATATGGTGTTGGATTCGATTTTCAAGTATTTTGTTGAGAATTTTTGCATTTATGTTCATTAGAGAGATTGGTCTGTAATTTTCTTTTCTTGTAGTATCTTTGATATTAGGGTGATGTTGGCTTCATAAAATGTGTTGGGTAATTTTCCCTCCTCTTCAATTTTTTTGGAAGAGTTTAAACAGGATCGATGTTAACTCTTTTTGAAATGTTTGGTGGAATTCACCTGTGAAGTCATCTGGTCCTGGACTTTTCTTTGCTGGGAGATTTTTGATGATAAATTCAATCTCCTTAAATGTGATTCATTTGTTAAGCTCTTGTATTTCTTGTGGTGTCAGTGTAGGATGGTTGTGCATTTCTATGAATTTGTCCTTTTCATCCAGGTTGTCTAGTTTGTTGACATATAGTTTCTCATAACATCCTCTTATGATTCTTTTTATTTCTCTGGTGTTATTTGTAACATCCCCCCTTTCATTTCTGATTGTATTTATTTCCATCTTCTCTCTCTTTTTCTTTGTTAATCTAGCTAGGGGTTTGTCAGTTTTATTGATCCTCTCAAAGAACCAGCTTTTTATTTTGTTGGTTTTCTCTATTATTTTTGTTGTTGTTGTTCTCCTTTTCATTTATTTCTGCTCTAATCTTTATTATTTCTTTCCTTCTGCTTGCTTTGGGATTGGGGGTTTTCTGCTCTTTTTCTAGTTTCTCTAGTTGTTCAGTTAAATCTTTGCATTTAGCTCTTTCTTCTGTTTTAATATAGGCATTTAGGGCTATAAATTTCCCTCTCAAGACTGCCTTCACTGCATCCTATAAGTTTTGATATGTTGTGTTCTCGTTTTCATTTGTCTCAATATATTTACTGATTTCACTTGCAATTTCTTCTTTGACCCACTGATTATTTAGGAGTGTGTTGTTCAGTCTCCACACATTTGCAAATTTACTTTTTTCCTGTCTGTTATTGATTTCTAGTTTCATTCCATTATGATCTGAGAAGGTGCTTTGTATAATTTCAATCTTTTTATATTTATTGAGAGCTGTATTGTGGCCTAATATGTGGTCTATACTGGAGAAAGATCCATGGGCACTTGAGGAGAATGTATAACCCACTGTATTTGGATGCAATGTTTTGTATATGTCGGTTAGGTCTAACTTGTTTATCATATTGTTCAACTTCTCTGTTTCCTTGTTGATCTTCTGTCTAGTTGTTCTATATAATGATGTGAGTAAGGTGTTGAAGTCTCCAACAAGTATTGTAGAAATGTCTATTTCTCCCTTCAGTTTTGCCAGTTTGTCTCATGTATTTTGGGGCACCCTGGTTAGGTGCGTAGATATTTATGACTGTTATATCTTCCTTGTGGATTGGCCCTTTTATTAATATATAATGGCCTTCTGTGTCTCTTATAATTTTTTTTGCATTTAAAGTCTGTTTTATCTGATATTAGTATAGCTACCCCTGCTCTTTTCTTATTACTATTTGTAACCTTTTTCCAACCTTTCACTTTCAGCTGGCTTGTATCCCTGGGTCTAATGTGAGTTTCTTGTAAGCAGCATATGGATGGCTTATTTTTTTTTATCCATTCTATCAGTCTGTATCTTTTGATAGGGAAGTTTAATCCATTCACATTCAATGATATTACTGTAAATGCATTATTTCCTTCTTCCTCAATTTTATTCTTTGGTTTTCATATGTCATCTTATTATTGTGTGTCTTTTTACTCTTTTGGTTATCCTTTTTGCTATTCTTTCTTCTATACTTTCCTCCAAGCCTCTCTCTCCTGTCTTTTTCTTTCAAGTTATAAGGCTTCCTTTAATATTTCCTGCAAAGGTGGATTCTTTTTTGCAAACTCTCTTAGTTTTTGTTTGTTTGTGAATATATTATACTCGCCTTCATATTTGAAGGACAGTTTTGCTGGATAAAGAATTCTTGGCTGGCAGTTTTTCTCTTTCAGCTTCCTAATTGTATCATACCACTCTCTTCTCATCTCCATGGTTTCTGAAGAGAAATCTGCACTAAGTTTTACTGGACGTCCCTTGTACATGATAATTTGCTTCTCCTTGCTCCTCTGAGAATTTTCTCTTTATCTTTAACATTTGACATTCTGAGTAGTATGTGTCTTGGAGTAGGTTTGTTTAGATTTATTCTGATTGGGGTACGGTGTGCTTCTTTGACATGTAAGTTCATTTCTTTCATGAGAGTTGGGAAATTTTCAGCTATTATTTCCTCAAATACTCTTTCTGTCGCTTTTCACTTCTCTTCCCCTTCTGGAATTCCCATGACACGTATGTTGTTCATTTTGTGTTGTTATTCACCTCTCTGAGCCCCTGCTCAAATATTTTCCATTCTTTTCTCTCTCTGTTCTTTTCTGTCTTCAATTTTAGCTCTTCTGTCTTCAATATCACTTATTATTTCTTCTATGATTTTGAGTCTGCTGTTGCATGCCTCAATGTGTTTTTGATCTCACCTATTGTGTCTTTCGTTCCCATGAGCTCTGTTGCTTTTCTGTTCAGCAGGGTAGAGAATGAAAAGCTGAGAGTTAATCTGTGCAGAATTGGTTAAAAAATTCTTTGTAAATCTTTGGAAATGAATGGAAATGGTGAGAGCACGTTATGGTGTTTGTGACTAGCAAAGCTATTATAAGGGTATGACAGTGGTTGAATGGGAAAGTCTAAGGTCATGTAATTACTAGAAGGAAAGCTATAAAATGTTACATTGGACAGTATAACATATTGAAACCTCATGCAAAATATAATTATGGTTGATATTGCATATATAAGACAGTTTTTACAAGATATAAATACAAATAAATCAGAAAGAGGGAAACCGAATAACAGCTATGCATTGCAGGGGAGGCATAGAGCTATTGAAAGATAATAAGTTTTTTTTGTTTGTTTGGTTGGTTGGTTTTTGTTTATTATTATTATTATTACTGGAATAATGAAAATTCTCTAGAAATGATTGAACTGATGAATGCACAGATATGTGATTGTGCTGAATAGTATTGATTGTACAGTTTTTATGGATGTATGCTTTATAAATATGTATAAATAAAGTTGATTTGTTAAAAAAATAATAAGAATAGAAGGGAACATTGTCAACATGATAAAGGCATATATGAAAAGCCCACTATAACATCATACTCAGTGGTGAAACTGAAAGCTTTCCCTCAAGACAAGGATGCTCACTGTTATTCAACATTGTAATGGAAATTCTTACCAGAGCAATTAAGCAAGAGAAAGAAACAAAAGGCATCCAAATTGCAAAGGAAGAAGTAAATCTTTCCCTATTTGCAGTTTGTATAATCCTACATACAGAAAATCCTGAAAAATCTGCAACAAGGTTTTGGAGCTAATAAATAAATTCTGCTAAATGGTGGATTACAAGACCAACATCCATAATTAAGTAGTGTTTTTATATGAAAGCAATGAACAATTGGAAGATGAAATTAAGAAAAAAATTCCAGTTACAGTAGCAACTAAACGAATCAAATATCTTAGAATAAATTAACCAAAGATGCAAAAGACTTACACACAGAAATCTACAGAACTTGGCTAAAATAAATCAAAAGAGTTCTAAATAAATGGAAGGACATTCCATGTTCATGGATTGGAATACTAAATATTGTCAACATATCAGGTCTACCCAAAATGATTTGCAGGTTCAACGCAATCTCAATCAAAATTCCAACAGCCAACTTTGCAGAAACAAAAGTGTCCTTACATTTATTTGGAAAGATAAGGGACCCAAAATAGACAAAACCATCTTGAAAAAGAAGAACAAGTTTGGAGGACTAAAGCTTCTTGACTTTGAAATTAATACAAAGCTACAGTAAGCATGGTACTGGCACAAGTATAGATATAGTGATTGATGGAATTGATAGTTCAGAAATAGACCCTCATATCTATGGCCTACTGACTTTCAGCAAGGCTACTGAGTCCACTAAACTGGGAAAAAAATATGGTCTCTTCAACAAATGGTGCTAGGAGAACTGGATATACATATTCAAAAGAATGAAAGAGGTCCTCTGTGGCACACCATATGCAAAAATTAACTCAAATGGATCAAATATCTAAATATAAGAACTAGGACTGTAAAATTCCTAGAAGGAAATGTAAGGAAGCATCTTCAGGCTCTTGGGTTAGGCACTGGTGTCTTAGACTTTATGCCCCAAACACAAGCAAGAAAAAAAGAATATAGATAGCCTCATAGAGGTGCCTGGCCAGCCCTTGCAGAAACCTGGCATTGGGAAGGATGCTTGTGAGGGCTTTGTCCTCATGCACCTCAAGGACTGGATGGGCCTGAAGTAACCTTTCTTTTTATCCTCCTCAGGTAGCCTATATCATAGCAGGAGAGTGAACGCTGTATGACTTCTTCCTCCTTCCATCCTGGGACTATTCCTCGGGCTCTCCTAACCAGTCTGTTACCATTTCGCAGAATCAATGGCTTTAGGTCCTAAGTGCACAATTTGCTACTCAGAAAGGTGGTTAACAGGGAGTTCTTTCCTGGCTTATCCTTTCCGGGCAAAGGCTGGACTGCTTATAGCACCAGATGATGGGTCCTCAGTGTGACAAGCTCAGAAACAGCAGTCCTTTGTAAAACAGGATAGGTATGGAAAGAAAAACCCACAGAAGCAGAGGTAGAAAAACACAGGAGCAGAGAGAAAGCCAGAGGAAACCAGATGCTGAACACAATGAAATCTGGAACAGAAAGGAGAGAACAACTGATGCCACCATCATCGCGTGATGATGCCTTGATTTAGACATTTTTCTCACCCTCAAAACTATGAATTTGAAGGCTGAGTATGGCAAGTTGAATCTTCCAATGAATGCCAAGACAACATAAGAATTAATTTTACTTTCCTGAAAGATGATGGAGAGGTATCTAAAGAAAAGGCTGTTCTTAACATGACCTATGAGAATGTACAGGTGTAACCCAAATAAGCTGTCAGACTTGGATAGTAAAAAATGAAAATCTGGAGAACTTGGAGGAATAAGGGTATTTTGGAATTGTCAATGTAAAGATTTTAGTTCATGAGTGGCCTACAACATCTGGTTCCAGTTTGCAAATAATTGTCATTCAAGAAGACATAGTAGACAAGGGCGGGGCGGGGAGCAGCTGGGGCTGGGAGGGCGCTGCGGTCGGAGATGCTGTTGCGCCGCGACGGCGCTCGGCAGCGGAGAGTATTGCTTTGAAGGCAACAGGGTGAGGCGCAGTGGCAGGCAGTCCGGTAAAGTGAATGGTGAGGACGGAAGAGTTTGATGACACAGACCCTTGAATTTCTTTGGAGTGCACGCTATGAACCCTTTCTGGAGCATGTCTACAAGCTCTGTACGCAAATGATCTGATGGTGAAGAGAAGATATTATCAGGGGATGTGAAAACCAGTCCTCCACGCACTGCTCCAAAGAAACAGCTGCCTTCTATTCCCAAAAATGCCTTGCCCATAACCAAGCCTACATCTCCTGCCCCAGCAGCACAGTCAGCAAATGGCACACATGCTTCTTATGGACCCTTCTACCTGGAATATTCTCTTCTTGCAGAATTTACCTTGGTTGTGAAACAGAAGTTACCTGGTGTCTATGTGCAGCCATCTTATCGCTCTGCATTAATGTGGTTCGGAGTAATATTCATCTGGCATGGACTTTATCAAGATGGTGTGTTTAAGTTTACGGTTTATTTCCCTGATAACTACCCAGATGGCGACTGTCCACGCTTGGTGTTTGATATTCCCGTCTTTCACCCGCTAGTTGATCCCACGTCAGATGAACTGGATGTAAAGAGAGCATTTGCAAAATGGAGGCGGAACCATAATCATATTTGGCAAGTATTAATGTATGCAAGGAGAATTTTCTACAAGATTGATACAGCAAGCCCCCTAAACCCAGAAGCTGCAGTACTGTATGAAAAAGATGTTCAGCTCTTTAAAAGTAAAGTGGTTGACAGTGTTAAGATATGCACTGCTCATTTGTTTGACCAACCTAAAATAGAGGACCCCTATGCAATTAGCTTTTCTCCATGGAATCCTTCTGTACATGATGAAGCCAGAGAGAAGATGTTGACTCAGAAAAAGAAGCCTGAAGAACAGCACAATAAAAGTGTTCATGTTGCTGGCCTGTCATGGGTAAAGCCTGGCTCAGTACAACCTTTCAGTAAAGAAGAGAAAACAGTAGCAACTTAAGAGATGGTGAATCTGGTGCACCATGCACTTTTCCTCCTGGACTCTGGCCTAATTAAAGCTGACCAATGAATGGCAAAGGACTGCCTGAAGAGTAAAACTGTGTGTGAATAATGACTGATATCAGTGTTTTCCATGTATACTTAGGTTCTAACAGCAGGTTTTGGAAACCTCTCTTTAAGTAATGCATTACTTCTGTCAGAAGTGTCTTTAGGGTGGTTATCTAGTTCAGTACTCCAAATTGTTGGGGACCTTGAGGCTTAAGTATTTTTCTGAATATAATGCTAAATAAAACTAGAGTAGACAGAATTCAACACTATTCAATGGTTTTTAAACCAGTGGTTTCAGTTGTAGATACATTAAGATATATAGAGAATAGGCTCCATAGCTCAGCACTTTTAAGTGGAAAATCATTTGAAACCTCAGTCTTCAGCCTACTGTCTTAGACGAATGAAAGGAAACCAGAACCTTTATTCATAGTTGATTTTTTTTAAAGCAAATTACTTACTGTATTTTTATGATGGGAAGGAGAAAAAGAGTTAATGGTTTCTAATGAAGTCAGATATTTAAATGATGAATGACTAATGTGCTTAGTAGAGACAAAATAAACCAATAAATGATCATTTTTTTGTCATTTATGCAGAAAACTACCCTTTTCTCAATATAACTAAACAAAGATTTATAAATTCTTTATTGAAAAATACACTTATTTTCATATAAAATTACAGTAGCAGTAAGTATATTGAGAGGTTTTATAAATATTTTTGTAGAACACTATTCTAACTGAACAGTGTAAGTTCCATATTTCTTTGTGAGCAATACGAAGTTACCTAGTAACTTTGTTTATATTGATTCAATTTACAATTGAATTTTCTCCCCAATAAGACTATTAGTTCAGCTTTCAAACTGCTGGGAACAGGAGTGATTAATAAAGATACATATAGATGATCCAATGGCTGGTAAATAATGTTTTCTAATTTGAATAAATGGTAGCATGTCCTAATGAAAAAAAAAAAAAAAAAGACATAGTAGAGATTGATGGAAAATAAGTTCAACAAAAGAATGTGACTGAAATTTATATTTTAGTCAAGGACCAGAGAATACTCAGACATTTAAACTGCATCCTTCCTTTGGAAGAAAGTATGCTGGATTCTATTTCCCGAGACAATGACAATTTATTTACTCTTCCTAACCTGTCCAAAAAAGTGGGAAGTATCAGCTCATTGCAGACCACCAGCCAGGATCTTGATAGAAACGTGGAGACCACCATTGACGAGGATGAACTATCTAGGTAGTTACCTGAAATGCCTCTCAGAGTAGAGCCTCCTTCCTCATATAAGGTCATGTGTTAGTGGATGAAAAAGTTCAGAAAAGATCTGTGCAGTTTCTTTATGTTTTCCCAGTATTCTTTAGGTTTTTGAAAGTCATGGTGGTTGGAATTATAGCAGCAGCTGTGGTAATAACCATCTTAAAGGTGCTTTTCCCAGTTTGTAAATACAAAGGGCTCCTGCAGTTGGACAGAGTGAATATTGTACCTGTGACAGTCATCAACTTATGTGCAGATGGCCCTGAGAAAACAGAAGAAAACTTTGATGATAAAACATGGATTTAAGACATTGTCTCAAACCATGGGCTCTGAACTAATATGTTGGTTTGAAATTTGCCACTTGAGTATAAGTTTCTTTAAATCATTAGGAACCAGTTTATAAACTACAGAAACTACTAAATTCCTAACTGCCTAAAACTTGACCTTTAAAGTGACATGTTACAGATTACTTTATTCTCTTGCAGAGCTGGAAGGTCAGATGATGAATTGTTATGAGAAATTTAAACACAGTGGGAAGAAGACATGTGGAGAGACTTTGGAAATACTCCCCACTCCCCAAAAAAAACAAGTAAGACAAAATGCCACGTGCCAATAACTTTTCAAGGTGCTTTTGTTAAGGAAATTATACCCACTTAATCATTTTAATATATGATACTTTATGAAAAGCACTTTATGAAATTCTAACTTAAAAGCTCAAGAATTTAAAACTTATTTTTATTCAGTAGAATTTGTCTTTTATTAAGTAGGTGACTCAGTATACAATCATCCAAGTGTATCATCATTTGATTATTTCCTGTTCCAAGACTACTTACCTTGAATACATCAGGATTTAAAAACAATAGTGACATATTTCCACTCAAAAATAAACTTTTTTGGGGAAAAATCTAACAACAATAAATAAAAACAGATAAACAAGGCCTCATCAAAATTATAAACTTTTGTGCATCAAAAGACTTTATCACAAAAGTGAAAAGACAAATTACTCAATGGGTAAAAATATTTGGAAACCACATATCTGATAAGGGTTTAATATCCAGAACCGATAAAGAAACCCTACAACCCAGCAATAAAAAGACAACAATTCAATTAAAAAATGGCTAAAAACTTGAAAGAAAAGACAATTCTCTAAAGAAGATACACAAATGGCCAAAAAAGACATGAAAAGATTCTCAATATCGTTAATTAGGTAAATGCAAATGAAAACCACAATGAGAGACAATTTCACAAACTCCCAGAATGGCTACTTTTTAAAAAGTAATTTACAATTTTTGGATAAAATGTGGCAGTCCCTGGGAAAACTACGCATATAACTACCATATGGCCCAGCAATCCCACTACTAGGTAAGTACCCCAAAGAATTGAAAGCAGAGACTCATGCAGATATTTGCACACTGATATTCATAATGGCATTATTCATAATTGCCAAAAGATGGGAACAATGCAAACATACATCAACCGATGACTTGATAAACAAAATGTGGTATACACATACAATGGAATATTATTAAACAGTATAAAAGAATTAAGTTCTTTATGGATGAACCTTGAAGACATGCATAGTGAAATAAGTCAGACACAAAAGGACAAATATTATATGATCACGGTGATATGGAATAATTACAATCAATAAGCTCATAGAGTCAGAATCTAGAATATAGTTTACCAGGTGCTAGAGTTTCAGGGAAGGAGTGGGGAGTTAATAGTTAAGTTGTACAGATTTTCTATCAGGGCAGATTATAAAGTCTTAGTAATGGATGCTGTTGATAGTAGCACAATATTGTGAATGTAATTAACAGCACTGAATTATATTTGTTAATGTGAATAAAAGGGGGAAATTTTAGGTCATATATATGCTACATACATTTAAAAGAAAGAAAAATAGGACTGTATAACACAATGAACCGTAGTGTAAAAGATGGCCTATAGTTAATGTACATTTATAAAAATGTTCTTCCCTGAATTATATATAACAAATATACCTCACTAATGCAAGGTGTTATTAATAGAGTGGTATATGGGAACTCTGTATTTAATATATTTTATACATGCTATTTCTGTAAATCTACAACTTCTCTATCAGAAAATTATTAATAAAAATGAAAAAAAACAAAGCTACTATTATTATTATTGACATTATTTTTCAGTAAATGGACATAATAACATTAATGTTCTTAGACTGGAGTTTTAGACAACACTTTTCATGCATTTTCTCAGATGTTTGAATCCATGTTTTCTTGGAAAAAGAAATTAAATGGCTCTTGTAATTTGGGGTTCTACTTTCTAATTTCTCATTTCAATCCTCAGCCTTTACCCCATTCTATCTCCAGCCATACAGAGCTACTACTACAGGTGACCGGAGCCCAACAAGCTCTATCTCGCTTCCATGTCCACAGA
>JAKSZT010054419.1:11458617-11497345 GCA_026826555.1 Tolypeutes matacus | reverse complement strand
CACAGACTCCTCTTAAACACATATGTTGGATCAGTCACTATTTGTTAATCAAGATTTAATTTCTTCACCATCTTATATTTTATGTATTTCTTTGTTTATTGCCTATCTCTCCACAATAGAATGCAATATTGCTGAGAGTAACAAATCTGTCTATTGTGCTCATTGATGTATCTGTGGAGTCTGAAAGGCCTACAGCAAGTGATCAATAAATATTTGTTCCATTAATTACCTGATCTCTGGACTAGCTTTGGATACACAGTCTGTCACATATGGTTTTCCCATTTGAGCTTTGGGAAATATGGAAACTGGACAAGCTGATCTTTCAGGGAAGACCCAGTGTCCACCAAGGTCAATAAAACCAAACATACAGGCTTCTAGAGTCAGACCAAGTTGACACTCTGTCTTTATCTCTTACTAGTTGTATGATTTGGGGGATGTTTCTCTACTTCTCTGAGCTTCAGTTTCTTCCTCTCATTAGTTACCTTAGAAATATGCTTGACATTACTCAAAATTTTTATTCATTTTTTCAGCAAACATTTATTAAATGTTTCCTATCTACAAGGCACTGTTCTAAGTGTTGGGGATAAGTCAGAAAAGAAGACACGTCTACCAGCTCATAGCCAAGTGAATGAGACAGACAAATAACTGGCTATATACAGCACAGTGGAGTTATGGTTGTGATAGAGGGAGTACAAGGTTCTAGTAGCAGAGGTTGTAGGAATAGAAGCTGCTTTTCTCTTTCATCTCATGTTTTTCTAGTATTGAAATCCTGTCAGTCACCAAGGCTTGAAGCCTGCCTTTGGAGTCATTCCTCAGGTTTCTGCTTTTATAAGTTCTGTATTTTTGTTGATCTGGCATTGGCTTGATAAGGATAATACTGTAATCCTGAGGTTTATCACAGAGGTGGATCTTATTGACTGTCAGGAGTAATGGATAATAATGAAAATTATTCCAGGGCTGGAGAAGGGTAAGAACAAAGAGATCCAGGAACATCTTGCTGCACCAGAAAGTAAAGAAGTGTTCAAAGAAAGATGGAGATGTAACAAAAGGATGCAGCAACCAGTTTTATCAGATTTCCATGGACAAATCTGGGACAATTTGATCATCAAAGTAAATAATGGTAGTAATGGATCACTACCAAGTGAATAAAATATATATCTATGAGCTTATATAGGAATAAATATTTAAATGAGAGTGGGGTGAAAACTCTGCATTACAATAGAATTTCAACAAATATAGAAAAAATGATGGAGTTGGAAAGGCATCACTTTGCAACCATTATATAGTAATGAATTCAGACAAGAGTCATCAATGAAAGATATAATAGGATATGTACATAATCTTCAAATATTTAAATTTATAATGGGAAAAAGTAACATTACATTGGAGTTACATAGTGAATAAAACCTTAACCAAATGATCAAATTTATTATCACCGGTCATGGGATAAATAGATATTATGTAGCATCTGGTATGATACATTGAGAAGAACATATTATCACTTTGGGGTATTCCTGGCAAAATTGTATAAGCTGAATCTAATCATGGGGAGAGAAAAGCAGAAAAATCCAAATTGAGGGACATTCTAGTTAATGGATCATACTTTTCAAAAATGTTAGAGTCATGAAAGTCAAAGAAAGTCTGAAGAATGGTTCCAGAATGAAAGAGACTAAAGTGAAATAACAACTAAATACTATGTGTAATCCTAGACTGGGTTCTGACCCAAAAAATAATAGAGCTCTCTATAAATGACATTGTTGGGATTACTATCCAAGTTTGAATAAGTAAAAAAGACACTAGGATTTTATCAACATTAATTCCCTCATTTTGATAATTGTACCATGGTTATGTAAGAGAATGCCTCTGTTCTTAGGAAATAACACTGAAGTACTTAGGGGTAATAAGATATGTCTGCACTTTACTCTCAAATGGTTTAGAAAAAATATCAATGTGTGTGGTTACAGAGAGAAGGGGAGGGAGAGCAAGAGAGAGAAAACATGGAAAATGATAACAATTGAGGAATTTGGGTAAAGTATACATGAGAGTCCCTTGTACTTTATTTAAAATTTTTCTGTGAGTTTGAAATTATCACAAAATAAAACTACCTCTATATTAGTTGGGGTTTTCTAAGGAAACAGGACCAACAGGAAATATCTGTAAATAGTATGAGATGTTATAAAATTGTCTCATGTGACCATGGGGATGCACATATCAAAATTCTGTAGGGCAGGCTGATGGCCAAGGACTTTGATGAAGGTCCTCAATGAGTTCCCCAGGAGATGCTGGTTGTCTGAAGTAGAGATGGAAATTCTCTCTCTGAATGCTGAAACCACTTCACCTTTTAAGGCCTTCATTTGATTGGATGAGACATCACTCATTGCTGACAGCAATTACCTCAGTTGATTGTACATGCAATCAACCATAATAACGATCAACTCACTGATCATTAAAGTCTATGAAATGCCCTTGTATTACACTTAGCCCAGAGTTTGCTTGACCAAACAACTGGGCAAGTTGACACAATTAGCTTAATCATCACATGATTATGTCAGCTTAGCAGCCATACACATCACCTTAAAAACATACGTAACTTCTAAATAAAAACAATAACAGGAAGATGGCGGACTAGTAAGACACGGGAATCTCTTCTCCAGAAAAATAGCTAGAGGACAGGCTGAAACAGCTCCGAAATAGATCTTCTAGGGTTTAGGACAGTAGGTGAAGGCTGCACACCACCCAGAGGAGAGAGGGACAGAAGAGGGAAATCGCGATAATGGAACCGTGAGTGGGAAGTAGCAGCTTCTGCTGCTGCCGGCACCCTCCTCCACACTCTTCAGAATTCTCCGGCCTCTGGGCCTGCGACCACAGACAAAGGGGGCTCCAGGGATCTACCACTCCCGGAAAGGGGAGAGACAGGGACACAGCCTTAGGCTAACTAAGGTTCTGACCTGTAAATTTGGGCTGCGGAGCCACACAGACCCTTCCACACAGTGGTTTGCCCTGGGAGCCTAGGAAGGACTGGAGAAATCCAACCCTAGCAACCTCCCTCTCTTCTAGCCTGGACTAATTGTTGAGGACTCCCCGGGAGAGGAGAGAGAGACCCTGGGGCTGACCCTGCTTTTGACTCCCAGGTTTGGTCTGCTCTGTCCCGAGAGCCCTTCCAGGCCGGGTGGGGCTGCACCATTGTTTGCCTTGGATCCTGCAAGGGGCTAAAGATATACAAACCTCGCAATCTCTTCCTCTACTAACAGGTACTAATTGTTGAGGATTCAGAGGGGATAGGAAATATTTCCTGGCTGGGAAAAGGGAGGGGGCTACCAGAGAAGTCTGGAGAACTGTCTCAGAAAGTTTGAATCACAAGGCTCTAGCCCCCAGACAGGAAGTGCTATCACATTAATCTGGTTTGTGTCACAACAAATACGTTCCGACCGGGCATTGAATTGAGAGATGCCAAAGAGCGCCATCTCCTGGCAGACCAAGGAAGTGCACATAAGAAAATTAAAAATAAATAGGAGAGGCTTTTCCTGGCCTGTAGAGCCTCCCTGCCCAAGGCCCTAGGAAAAAACTCTACAACCAATTACTGGGTCCAGTGCCCAGTTTTGAGCAACCAGCAGAACAATCCAAACAATCAAGGTTGAGCCAAAAATCAAATAGCTGTGGTAACTCACAGCCTCCTGCCACTAAAACCCCATAAAAGAGAAAGAGATAGAGCATCTAAGTGAAATACAAACTAACCAGATGCCTAAGCACCAGCAAAAAATTACGAGCCATACTAAGAAAATAGAAGACATGGCCCAAGAAAAGGAATACAGCAAAGTCCCAGAAGAGATGCAGAATTTGAGAGAACAAATCAGTGAGATGAGCACAAATTTCCAAAATCAAATTAATGAGATGAAAGAGAATATAATTAAAGAGATAAATAACATCAAGAAGACATTGAGCGAACGCAAAGAAAAATTTGAAATCCTGAACAGAAAAGTAACAGAGTTCATGGAAATGAAAGACACAATAGGTGAAGTCAAAAATACATTTGAGGCATACAACAGCAGACTCGAAATGATAGAAGAAAGAATAAGTGATACCGAAAACAGAGCAGCTAAAATTGAAGAGAGAAAAGAACAGAGAGAGAAAAGAATGGAAAAAAATGAGCAGGGGCTCAGAGAGTTGAACGACAACACAAAACACAAGAACATACGTGTCATGGGAGTTCCAGAAGGGGAAGAGAAGGGAAAACGGGGGAGAAAGAGTATTTGAGGAAATAATAGCTGAATATTTCCCAACTCTCACGAAAGAAATGAATTTACATCTCCAAGAAGCACACCGTACCCCAATGAGAATAAATCCAAATAGACCTACGCCAAGACACATATTATTCAGAATGTCAAATGTCAAAGATAAAGAGAAAATTCTCAGAGCAGCAAGAGAGAAGAAAATGATCATGTACAAAGGACGTCCAGTAAGACTTAGTGCAGATTTCACTTCAGAAACCATGGAGGCAAGAAGATAGTGGTATGATACAATTAGGAAACTGAAAGAGAAAAAGTGCCAGCCAAGAATTCTTTATCCAGCAAAACTGTCCTTTAAATATGAAGGTGAATATAAAGTATTCACAAACAAACAGAAACTAAGAGAGTTTGCAAAAAAGAATCCACCTTTGCAGGAAATATTAAAGAAAGCCTTAGAACCTGAAAGAAAAAGACAGGAGAGAGAGGCTTGGAGGAGAGTATAGAAGAAAGAAAAACAGAAAGGATAACCAAAAGAGTAAAAAGAGAGACAAAAATAAGATGACATATGAAAAACAAAGAATACAATGGAGGAAATAAATAGTGCATTTTCAGTAATATCATTGAATGTGAATGGATTAAATTCCCCAGTCAAAATATACAGGCTGACAGAATGGATAAAAAAACATGAGCCATCCATATGCTGCTTACAAGAAACTCACCTCAGACCCAAAGATACAAACCGGCTGAAAGTAAAAGGTTGGAAAAAGATACTCCATGTGAATAGTAAACAGAAAAGAGCAGGGGTAGCCAACTAATATCAGACAAAACAGACTTCAAATGCAAAAAAGTGATAAGAAATGAGGAAGGCCATTATATATTAATAAAAGGGACGATCCTCCAGGAAGATATAACAGTCATAAATATCTACGCACCTAACCAGGGTACCCCAAAATATATGAGACAAACTCTGGCAAAACTGAAGGGAGAAATAGACAGTTCTACAATAATCGTTGGAGACTTCAAAACCCCTCTCACATCATTAGATAAAACAACTAGACAGAAGATCAACAAGGAAACAGAGAACTTGAACAATATGATAAACAAGTTAAACCTAACAGACATATACAAAACACTATATCCAAACTCAGCGTGTTATACATTCTTCTCAAGTGCCCATGGATCTTTCTCCAGGATAGACCACATGTTAGGTCACAATACAGCTCTCAATAAATATAAAAAGATTGAAATTATACAAAGCACCTTCTCAGATCATAATGGAATGAAACTAGAAATCAATAACAGACAGGGAAAAAGTAAATTTGCAAATGTGTGGAGACTGGACAACACACTCCTAAATATTTGGTGGGTCAAAGAAGAAATTGCAAGTGAAATCAGTAAATATATTGAGACAAATGAAAATGAGACCACAAGGTATCAAAACTTATGGGATACAGTGAAGGCAGTCTTGAGAGGGAAATTTATAGCCCTAAATGCCTATATTAAAAAACAAGAAAAAGCTAAACTCAAAGATTTAACTGAACAACTTGAGAAACTAGAAAAAGAACAGCAAACCAATCCCAAAGCAAAAAGAAGGAAAGAAATAATAAAGATTAGAGCAGAAATAAATGAAAATGAGAACAGAAAAACAATAGAGAAAATCAACAAAACCAAAAGCTGGTTCTTTGAGAAGATCAATAAAATGACAAACCCCTCGCTAGACTAACAAAGAAAAAAAGAAAGAAGATGCAAATAAATACAATCAGAAATGAAAGGGGGAAAATGACAAATGACCTCACAGAAATAAAAAGAATCATAAGAGGATATTATGAGAAACTATATGCCAACAAACTAGACAACCTGGACGAAATGGACAAATTCCTAGAAACTCATAACTAACTGTATTAGTCAGCCAAAGGGGTGCTAATGTGAAATACCAAAAATGGGTTGGTCTTTATAAAGGGTATTTATTTGGGGTAGAAGTCCACAGATACCACGCCATAAAGCATTAAGTTTCTTCTCTCACCACAGTCCATTGCCACGTGTTAGAGCAAGACAGCTGCCAGCGTTTGCCAGGGTTCAGGCTTCTGGGGTTCCTCTCTTCCCGGGGCTGCGTTTCTCCCTGGGCTTAGCTCCTGTTTCCTCCACAAGGTCAGCTGTAGACGATCAGGCGAACAGCTTGCTTCTCTTCTCCTGGGGCCTTCTTTCCAACATCAAAACTGCTTCTCAAAAGACTGCTTCAACTGTCCTTTGCCTTGCCTTTTATATTCAATTCCCCACCCACCAAGGGGTGGGGCTCATGCCCTAATCCTAACCTAATCATGCCCAGATTAACAGATCAGTTTACAAGCATGATTCAATTATATTTTTGGAATTCATAATTACATCAAACTGCCACACCAACCTACACTGACACAACAAGAAATACAAGAATTTAACAAAACAATCACAATTAAGGAGATTGATTCCATCATCAAAAATCTCCCTGCAAAGAAAAGTCCAGGAATAGATGGCTTCACAGGTGAATTCTACCAAGCATTTCTAAAAGAATTAACACAATCCTGTTTAAACTCTTCCAAAAAATTGAAGAGGAGGGAAAATTACCCAACACATTTTATGAAGCCAACATCACCCTAATACCAAAGCCAGATAAAGATTCCACAAGAAAAGAAAATTACAGACCAATCTCTCTAATGAACAGAGATGCAAAAATTCTCAACAAGATACTTGCAATCAAATCCAACAGCATATCAAAAGACTTATACTGAGTGGGAGAGAGTATGGTCTACAGTGTGAACTGTGGTCTATGGTTGGTGGCAAGGCTCCAGGATGTGTAAGTTCATTGAGGATGGTGGGCCACACTGTGGGAGATGTTTGTGTGGGATGTGGTGGGAGGTGTGGGAGGTGGGCAACATGGGAATCCCAGTGGGTTCCGTTTAATATTTTGGGTAATCTAAGCACCTCTTAAAATATATGTATATATATATATATATATATAAAAATAACATTTTTGTAAGCAAAGACACATATATGCATATATATTTATATATCATTTTGCAAATATTTGTATGTATTGTGAGAATTTTGATTTTTACCTATAATAATAAAAAAAAAAAAGATTATACATCATGACCAAGTGGGATTAATTCCCGGTATGCAAGGCTGGTTCAACATAAGAAAATCAATCAATGTAATACACCACATTAAGAAATTGAAGGAAAATAAAACACATGATCATCTCAATAGATGCAGAAAAGGCATTTGACAAAATCCAACATCCTTTTTTTGATAAAAATAGTTCAAAAGATAGGAATAAAAGGAAAATTCCTCAATATGATAAAAGGCATATATGAAAAACCCATAGCCAACATCATACTCAATGGGGAAAGGTTGAACGCTTTCCCCCTAAGATCAGGAACAAGACAAGGATGCCCACTGTCACCATTGTTATTCAACATTGTGCTAGAGGTTCTAGCTAGGGCAATTAGACAAGACAAAAAAATTAAAGGCATCCAAATAGGAAAAGAGAAAGTAAAACTCTCACTGTTTGCGGGTGACATGATCCTGTATTTAGAAAATCCTGAAGTATCCACAACAAAGCTACTTGAACTAATAAACGAGCTCAGCAAAGTGGCAGGTACAAGATCAACATGCAAAAATCAGTAATGTTTTGTACACTAGTACTGAACAATTTGAGGAGGAAATCAGGGGGAAAATTCCATTTTCAATAGCAACAAAAAGACTCAAACACCTAGGAGTTAATTTAACCAAAGAAGTACAGGACCTATATGCAGAAAACTACAAAACAATGTTAAAAGAAATTTTAAAAGACCTAAACAAATGGAAAGACATTCTGTGTTCATGGATTGGAAGAATCAATATTGTCCAGATGTCAATCTTGCCCAAACTGATTTATAGATTCAATGCAATACCAATCAAAATCCCAACAGCTTACCTTACAGAATTAGAGAAGGCAATTACCAAATTTATCTGGAAGGGTAAGTGCACCCAAATAGCCAAAAGTATTCTAAAAAAGAAGAGCAATGGGGGGTAAATTCACTGCCTGACCTTGAAACATATTACAAAGCTACAGTGGTCAAAACAGCATAGTACTGGCATAAAGATAGACATATCGATCAGTGGAATAGAACTGATAATCCAGAAATATACCCTCACCTATACAGTCAACTGGTTTTTGTTTTTTTTTTACTCACCACTATACTAACGAGGATCAACTGGTTTTTGACAAAACTACCAAGCCCACCCTAATGGGAAAAAACAGTCTCTTCAACAAATGGTGTTGGGAGAACTGAATATCTATAACCAAAAGAATGAAAGAGGACCTCTATCTCACCCCCTATACAAGAATGAACTCAAAATGGATCAAAGATCTAAATATAAAAGCCAGGACCATAAAACTACTAGAAGAAAATGTAGGGAAACATCTTCAAGACCTTGTAGTAGGTGGTGGTTTCTTGGACCTTACACCCAAAGCACGTGCAACAAAAGAAAAAGTAGATAAATGGGACCTCCTCAAAATTAAACATTTTGCACCACACAGGACTTTGTCAGAAGGGTGAAAAGGCAGCCAACTCAATGGGAAAAAAATATTTGGAAATCACATAGCTGATAAGGGTTTTAATATCTAGGATATATAAAGAGATGTTACAACTCAACAATTAAAAGACAAATGACCCAATTAAAAAAATGGGCCAAAGATTTGAATAGGCATTTCTCCGAAGAAGAAATCAAATGGCAAAAAACCCCACATGAAGCAATGCTCAACATCACTCATGATTAGGGAAATACAAATCAAAACTACAATGAGATATCATTTCACACCTATCAGAATGGCCACTATTAAAAAGACAGAGAACTACAAGTGTTGGAGAGGATGTGGAGAGATGGGAACACTTCTTCACTGTTGGTGGGAATGCAGAATGGTACAACCACTATGGAGGACTGTTTAGCAGGTCCTAAAGAAGTTGAAAAAAGACTTGCCATATGACCCTTCAATACCACTACTAGGTATATACCCAGAAGAACTGAGAGCAGTGACATGAACAGACATCTGCACACCGATGTTCATAGCCACATTATTCACCACTGCCAAAAGTTGGAAACAACCCAGGTGTCCATCAACAGATGAATGGTTAAACAAACTGTGGTCTATTCACACGATGGAATATTATGCAGCTGTAAGAAGAAATGAAGTCATAAAGCATATGGCAGGAAAAGAAGATGGCGTTAGTGTAGGAGGGCGCACACTGCAAGCTCCCAGAGCAAGGCGGATTGGGGACGGGGTCCTGCCCGGGGTTCTGTGCAGTGCATGCGTGGAGTGAGAAGCTTGGGACATCTATCTGCGCGGATCGGCGGCGTGGACCGAACGGTGGAGATTTGTGAGTTTTGAGGCTGCCGGTGGAGGTTGGAACAGGCGGCTGAGCCCTGTGGTTAGGGAAAAAAAAATAAAACGTCCATTTGGAGCCGCGGGCGGGGCGAAAAAGTTTTATTTTCTGGGGATCTGCCTGCCTGGCGCCCCTTGGACCTTGTGTGAACAGAGCAAACGAGCTAATCAGCACCCAGTGAACCGGAGGGGGGATTTTGGTCGGGGAATGGAGCTGATTTCCCTAGCCACCCAGGGATAAGACCCGGGCCACTGCGGAGCCAGGAGGAAGGGACACTTCCCAAAAAAGGGAGGGTTCGGTTGGAAGACAGGGAAGGGTATTTTATATTTTTAGACATTGATCTGGCTGCCTGCACTGCCCCGTAGCTTTGGGGAGCAGATAAGCTGACCTGAAGCAGCATTAGGCTGAGAGCAGATGCGAATCTGCACTCAAACTGATTTACTGAGCAGCCCGGTGACGCTCGAGCTCGGCGCCAGAAGGGGCGGAATCCGCCATCTTTAGCACTCCTCACTGACTAACATCAGAGCTTCAGCTAACCTGGGGAGTCCGGAAAGTGGGACGTGCTTGATTAATTTCCATGGGCCCAGCTAGGGTCC
This sequence comes from Tolypeutes matacus, assembly GCA_026826555.1. Taxonomy (NCBI): domain Eukaryota; kingdom Metazoa; phylum Chordata; class Mammalia; order Cingulata; family Chlamyphoridae; genus Tolypeutes; species Tolypeutes matacus. The sequence goes on along the minus strand of JAKSZT010054419.1, from coordinate 11,487,121 downwards.
CTTCCGTAAGGGGGTTGGTCTAGAGGAGGAATTATTTTGGGTCCTGCATTTGGCTAAAAAAAAAAAAAAAAAAAAAAAGTGAGGTCACCTCAACAAATGAAAAATAAATTCTTTTTAATTTAGTTTAATAGATAAAAGCTGCTTCAGGACCTGCATATAGAACCCTGTGGGGAAATTCATTGATAAACACAAGTAGGCAGGAAGGATCCACGTGGACCCTAGGGGAATCATTGACCCCCCCTTAGATCTGTTTGACTGCTTGCCTGTGTGGATCTTTGGTTTCTCTCTGTTACTTTCTGGTCTATTGCTATTATTCCCGTTTTCCTCCCCCCTTCCTTTTTCCTTCTATTTTTTTTTTTTTTTAAATAGGTGCTGCCAGCTTGTCGCTTCTTTGCTGGGCTTCTTATTCAGTAATTTCCCACTCGCTGTATATATTGATTCTGTATTACAAACTATCACTTATCCTTCCTGCATCTTTCTGCCTTCTGTTTTCTGTTGTGGCTCTTAGAGACAACATTTTTTCATAGGCCCACAACTTAAGGGTGTCAATTTCTATCCCATCTATTTTGTTTTCTTCTTCTTCTTTTTACTTTTTTTTTTTTTTATTAATATTAACTTTTTCCTTTCAGACCTTTCTCTACTATTTCTCTCCCTCCTCATAATTCTAGCCTTCTAAATCACTATATATATATATTCCTCCATTTGTTTTCCCAGTACATAGTAGGAAATCCATATTTTTTCCTAGTATTCCACACTGCCTACACAAGTTAAATATTCATCTCATTAAGTCTCATTTTGCCCCTCTTCTAACTTTTATCAATATTTCTATTATCCTTCTGCCTTCCTTACATCTTTTGATTCCTCTGGCCATAACCTTTTGCCTTCAAGGGAAAATAGAAAGAAGCAAGGAAATAAAATAAGAAGAAAAACTGCCAAAGAGAAAACTTAACTCACATGCAGAACCAACAGCTAAATAAAATTCTAGAGCATAGAGAAAAGCTAATCAACTGAACAAACCCATCAAGATAATATGATGACCAGAGGGCAACAGAAAAATACAAATGACTCTGAGAAACTGGAAAACATGGATCAGTCCAGTGCACAAAATAAAAACCAGGAAGCAATGCAGTACATCGAACAACTAATCAAAGCTATCCAAACAAATATCATGGACCAACTTAAAGAACTGAAGGAAGAGATTAAGGATATAAAGAAGACACTGGGAAAACATACTGAAGAAATAGCTAACACACCTAAAAAGGTAATGGATATGATGGCGAACAAAGACACAAGTCAAGAAATGAAAAAGACGCTGGACTCACATGGCAGCAGAATTGAACAGGCAGAGGAAAGAATTAGTGATATGGAAGACAATACAGTTGAAATCAAAGACCATTCCAGTATGGTCTCAGGGAATTAACCGATAATGCAAGACGCACAAACATACACATTATGGGCATCCCAGAAGGAGAAGAGAAGGTAAAGGGTACAGAAGGAGTGTTGAAGGAAGTTATGGCTGAAAACTTCCCAACTCTATTGAGAGAGATGGATGTGCAGATCCAGGAAGCACAGCGCACCCCAAATAGTATAAATCCTAACAGGCCAACACCAAGACATATACTTGTCAAATTGTCCAATGCTCAAGACAAAGAGAAAATACTCAAGGCAGCAAGAGAAAAGAGAACCATCACATACAAGGGAAGCACAATAAGATTAAGTGCTGATTTCTCAGCTGAAACCATGGAGGCAAGAAGACAGTGGTATGACATAGTCAAAATACTAAAAGAAAAAAACTTCCAGCCACGAATTTTCTATCCAGCAAAATTGGCATTCAAAAATGATGGAGAGTTCAAAATATTCACAGATAAACAGCAATTAAGAGAGTATGTCAAGAAGAAACCAGCACTTCAAGAAATACTAAAGGAATCTCTACAAGTTGAAAGGAAAAAACAAAGGAGAGAGAGTTGGAGGAGAGTTTAAAAACAACTGAAAACTCAAAAAGAGAAACAAAACAATATATGACATACATTAACCCAAAGAAAAAATGACTGGAGTAAGAAATTCGTTACGAGTAATAACACTGAATGTAAATGGATTAAATTCGCCAATCAAAAGACAAAGATTGGCAGAATGAATGAGAAAATATGATCCATCTATATGCTGTCTACAAGAAACCCACTTTCGGCCCAAGGATTCTAGGAGGCTGAAAGTGAATGGCTGGAAAACCATTTTACAAGCTAACAATAGCAAAAAAGGGCAGGAGTAGCTATTCTATTATCAGACAAAATAGACTTTCAATGAAAAACGATTGTAAGAGACAAAGATGGACACTACATATTAGTAAAAGGAGTAATCTCTCAAGAAGAGAGAACACTCATCAACATTTACGCACCTAATAGAGGTGCCTCAAAATATGTGTGGCAAACTCTGGAAAAACTAAGAGGAGAAATAAATTACTCTACAATTATAGCAGGGGACTTCAACACACCACTATCATCATTAGACAGAACATCTAGGCAGAGAATCAATAAAGAAACTAAGGCACTCAACAATACATTAGGAGATTTGGACTTAATAGACATATACAGAACACTACACCCAAATACAGTGGGATTTATATTCTTCTCCAGTGCACATGGAACATACTCCAAAATAGACCACATGCTAGGCCACAAAACAGCACTCAATGAATTCAGAAAGATTGAGATTATACAAAATAATTTCTCTGACCACGACAGAATGAAGTTGGAAATCACTAAGGGCCAGAGAAACAGGTTAGGCACAAGGATATGGAAGTTAAACAACACACTCTTAGACAAACAGTGGGTCAAAGAGGAAATTTCAAAAGAAATCAGTAACAACCTTGAAACTAATGAAAACAACAACACAATATATCAAAACCTATGGGATGCAGCGAAAGCAGTCCTGAGAGGGAAGTTCATAGCCATAAATTCATATATTTAAAAAGAAGAAAGAGCTAAAATTGAAGACCTAAAGGCACACTTGGAGGAATTGGAAAAACAACAGCAAACTAAACCTAAAGGAAGTAGAAAACAGGAAATAACCAAGATTAGAGCAGAACTAAATGAAATAGAGAATAAGAAAGCACTGGATAAATGAGTTCAAGTGGCTAAGAGACTTCAAAGAGAGTCGGGAGGTCATCCCATTGGTAACTCTTACGCACACCTCAATAGGAGCTCATAGAACATCTAAGTGCCTATCACCGCACTCAGTGGGGTTCCTGAGAGCTCCAGAGACACCCTGGTCCTATATAAGGGGGGATAGCCCCAGAGACTGATGCCTTATCAGTGGGTTCTATTTTGGAATCTGTGCTCCTGAGAGTGACAGAATTAGACTCAAATAAGTCCTCCCTGCACATGGTTCACCAGTCCCTTCTAATCAAACGTATATGTGATGCTGGAGTTTTTAGGTATACTTCCAGAGACTGGAGCCTCCCGCCTACCTATGTGCCAGGTGTGCATGAAATCTAGGTGGAGCTGCAACTCCTACCCTACAGCTCAATGGACTCATCCAAGTCACCTGGTGATGAGACAACGATGGGAAATGGCCTTCCCAGGGAATGGAGAGGGCCTGCATCTGCAGGCAGGATAATCCCACCCACCATATCCATTGGATATAAGCCCTCTCTCACTTGGACTTGGGGTGGACATCACCATCCCAGTCCCCTCGGGATTGGGGGAAGATCTATGGACTAGAGTGGACTTGATGGTATTCTCTTGTTCACATATGGTGATTCTAGCAATGCAAGAAATTATAACAATGAGGTGGAGCCAGTGGCCACTTGACACTTTTGGGGTAGGGAGGGGATGAAATACAGTTGAAATACAGTGGCTTCTTTGGGAGTTGGAGGTTGTCCTGAGTACTGTTGTGGCAACGGATGTAGGCCATTTTAAATCAGCACACACCACTCAGAACTGATTGGGAGAGAGTGTGGTCTACAGTGTGAACTGTGGTCTATGGTTGGTGGCAAGGCTCCAGGATGTGTAAGTTCATTGAGGGTGGTGGGCCACACTGTGGGAGATGTTTGTGTGGGATGTGATGGGAGGTGTGGGAGGTGGGCAATATGGGAATCCCAGTGGGTTCCGTGTAATATTTTGGGTAATCTAAGCACCTCTTAAAATATATGTGTATATATATATATATATATATATAAACAACACTTTTGTAAGCAAATACACATATATGCATATATATTTATATATCATTTTGCAAATGTTTGTATATATTGTGAGAATTTTGATTTTTAACCATAATAAAAAAAAATTAAAAATAATAAAATAAAATAAAATATATGTAAGCAAAAAAATAAATAAATAAATAAATAAATAAATAAATAAATAAATAAATAAATAAAAAAGAAAACACGGGAAACAATAAACAAAACCAAAAGCTGGTTCTTAGAGAATATCAACAAAATTGACAAACCGTTAGCCCGACTAACAAAGAAAAAGAGAGAACAGATGCAAATACATAAAATAAGGAATGAGCAAGGTGATATCACTACTGACCCCACAGAAATAAAGAGTATCATAAGAGGATACTTTGAAAAATTATATGCCAACAAAAATGACAATTTAGAGGAAATGGACAAGTTTCTAGAAACCCACAAACAGCCAACATTGATGAAAGAAGAAATAGATGAACTCAACAGCCCAATTACAAGTAAAGAGATAGACTCAGTCATTAAAAACCTCCCAACTAAGAAGAGTCCAGGACCAGATGGCTTCACAGCTGAATTCTACCAAACATTCCAGAAAGAGCTAACACCAATTCTACTTAAGCTCTTCCAAAAAATAGAAGTAGGAGGAATATTACTTAACTCATTCTATGATGCCAACATTACCCTAATACCAAAACCAAATAAAGATACCACAAGAAAGGAAAATTACAGACCAATTTCTCTAATGAACCTAGATGCTAAAATCCTTAACAAAATACTTGCTAATCGCATTCAACAACATATCAAAAGGATTATACACCATGACCAAGTGGGTTTCATCCCAGGTATGCAAGGATGGTTCAATATAAGAAAATCAATCAATGTAATACACCACATAAACAAACTGAAAGAAAAAATCACATGATCATCTCCATAGAGGCAGAAAAAGCATTCGACAAAATACAGCACTCTTTCCTCATAAAAACACTAAAAAAGATAGGAATAGATGGAAACTTTCTGAAAATGATAAAGGGTATATATGAAAAACCCAAAGCAAACATCATTTTCAACGGTGAAATCCTAAAAGCCTTCCCTCTGAGATCGGGAAAAAGACACGGATGCCCACTATCACCACTCCAATTTAACATTGCCTTAGAAGTACTTGCACAAGCACTGAGACAAGAAAAGGACATAAAGGGCATCCAGATTGGAAAAGAAGAAGTAAAAATTTCATTATTTGCAGATGACATGATCCTATACATAGAAAGCCCTGAGAAATCGACAACAAGGCTTCTAGAACTTATAAAGGAGTTCAGTAATATTGCAGGCTATAAGATCAATGCTCAAAAATCAGTAGCATTTCTGTACACCAATAACCAGCAAACTGAGGAGGAAATCAGGAAAAAAATACCATTTACAATAGTAAACAAAAGAATCAAATACCTAGGAATAAATTTAACTAAAGATGTAAAGGACTTATATTCAGAAAACTACACAACACTGTTAAAGGAAATCAAAGAAGACTTAAATAAATGGAAAAATATTCCCTGTTCATGGATGGGAAGACTGAACATCATCAAGATGTCTATCCTACCCAAACTAATCTACAGATTTAATGCAATCCCAATAAAAGTCAACACTATATTTTTTAAGGAACTGGAAAAACTAACCACAAAATATATTTGGAGAGGCAAGAGGCCCCAAATTGCCAAAGATATATTGAAAAAAAAAAATGAAGTTGGAGGTATCACATTACCTGACTATAAAACATACTACAAAGCTACAGTGATCAAAACTGCGTGGTATTGGCACAAGGATAGACCGACTGACCAATGGAACCGGATTGAGAGTTCTGATATTGATCCTCGCATATACAGTCAACTGATATTTGACAAGGCCACGAAACCCACTCAGTTGGGAGAGAGTGGCCTCTTTAACAAGTGGTGCTTGGAGAACTGGATATCCATATCCAAAAGAATGAGAGAAGAATATCATCTCACACCTTATACAAAAACCATTCAAGATGGATCAAAGATCTAAATATAAGAGCAAAAACCATAAAAACCTTGGAAGATAATGTAGGGAAGCATCTACAGGACCTTGTAATAGGAAATGGTTTCATGAACTTCACAGCCAAAGCACGAGCAGCAAGAGAAAAAATTGATAAATGGGATCTCCTCAAAATTAAAAACTTCTGCACCTCTAAGGATGTTATTAAGAAAATAAAAAGGCAACCTACCCAATGGGAAAAAATATTCGGCAACCATATATCTGATAGGAACCTTATATCCTGCATATATAAAGAAATCCTTCACCTCGAAAATAAAAGGACAAACAACCCATATAAAAAATGGGCAAGTGACCTGAAAAGACACTTCTCCAAGGAAGAAATACAAATGGCTAAAAAACACATGAAAAAATGCTCAACATCCCTTGCTATCAGGGAAATGCAAATCAAAACTACAATGAGATACCATCTTACACCCATCAGAATGGCAGCTATTAAAAAACAGGAGACACTAAATGCTGGAGAGGATGTGGAGGAATAGGAACCCTCTTCCACTGCTGGTGGGACTGCGGTATGGTCCAGCCACTGTGGAGGACAGTTTGGCGGTTCCTCAGAAAACTAGCAATAGATCTTCCGTATGATCCAGCAATTCCACTGCTGGGTATATACCCAGAAGATCTGAAAACAAAAATACAAACAGATATATGCACACCAATGTTCATAGCGGCATTGTTCACCATTGCCAAAAGTTGGAATCAGCCCCGGTGCCCATCAACAGACGAATGGATAAGCAAAATGTGGTACATACATACAATGGAATATTACTCAGCTGTAAGAAGGAACAAGGTGCTTACACATGGAATAACGTGGATGAATCTTGAAGACCTTATGTTGAGTGAAGCAAGCCAGGCACTGAAGGATGAACAGTATATGACCTCACTGATCTGAACTGAGGAAAGTGAGCAGTCTCAGAACCATTGTCTGAAAGATAGGTTAACAAAGGAGAGTAAGAAAAGAGCAGGCTTTGAGCCATCACCCATATGGACATAATCTATGGTAAAGGCATAGAGTGTGGTTGCATGTTGGAGGATGGGGCAGATGAGTGGTGGTGTTCCTGGGTTTGGTGGTGCAGCACTGGGGGGTGGGTGGATGAGGAAGGGCTGGTTCAAATCCCCAGGGCATGTAACTGTGAATCTTGACATTCCATGGGTTGGGAGAGGGGGGTATCACGGGCCCTGGGGGGCTGGGGAGAAGGGAACAGTCAAGAACTAATGGGTTGTTTTGTGGTCATGGGGAAGGTTTTTCATTACCTTACAGTAATGGACACAGGACATGGTAAATATCATCAAAATTATTAAACTGTATCATCTAAATTGTAAACTATACTGTAAATCACTGACAATGTTTAGTTGCTGTATTTTGCTATCTGAATAACAGTTATAACAATGCTAACAACCAAAAAAAACAGGGTGGGAGTTAATATGGGGTGGGGAAGGGGGGGTGGTTTGGTATCTGGGAGTCTCCGGCACTCTGTGTGTGACTTTGCTGTGACCTAAAACTTCTTTGAAAAGTAAATGAAAACTTGGGAGACAATGGGGATTGAGAGGAGGAAGGTGTCATGGCACACCAGACATCCGATAACACAGTGATAAAGGGAAGGAAAAAAGGGAAAAAAGAAAAGAGAAAGGAAAATAAAACGAATATATATATATTTAAAGGCATTTCCTTTGCTTTTTTGCCCATTTTTTGAATGTCCCAATCCACTAATTATATTTTATTTTGTTTTGTTCTTTGTTTGATTATTTGTTTTTTTTTCCTTCTCTCTTTTTTTTTTTTTCCCCCTGAGTTTCCTTATGTTTGTCTCTTGCATGTAAGCTTATCACACTTGTTTCTTTTTCCTAGTAAGTGTATTTGATTATTGTATGGTCTAAATGTTCATGGAGGATTTGGATCACAGAAGGGTTACAATGGGTACTGCAGGGGATTATTGGGGGGGGGTGTCTGGGGGGGGTTTCGTGGGGATTGGTTCATCCGAATATACATGAAAGATATACAAAATCATTCAAAGGATCGGGGGATGGGGCATGGTCACGATGGGTGGATAATCACACAATAAATGAGGGAATCTGAATTCCTAGCCTGGAGAGCTCTGCCACAATCTCCAAGGGAGCAGCAATAATCCTCTGAGTGTAGGGACAGTGCCTGTCAAAACAGGATGACCCACTGATGTGTTTTTTTTTTTATTGATGACTACCCTTGTGAGTCTTTGATGTGTTTTTTTTTATTGATGACTACCCTTGTGAGTCTTTGCTCTTGTAAATGAGACTTAGCCTGCAGTTGTGGGGTGCCTAAGGGTTGCCACCTGAGAGCCTCCTTGTTGCTCAAATGTGGCCTCTCTCTAAGCCAAACTCAGCATATGATTGCATTACCTTCCCCCCAACGTGGGACATGACTCCCGGGGATGAGCCTCCCTGGCAACGAGGGATTAATACCAAGTACCAACTGGCAACACAACTGGAAAAAGACCTTGAATAAAAGGGGGAAATGGTAAAGACAAATGACTTCAAGTGGCTAAGAGACTTCAAAGAGAGTCGGGAGGTCATTCCAGAGGTAACTCTTATGCACACCTCAGTAGGAGCTCATAGAACATCTAAGTGCCTATCACCCCACTCAGTGGGGTTCCTGAGAGCTCTAGAGACACCCTGGTCCTATATAAGGGGGGATAGCCCCAGAGACTGATGCCTTATCAGTGGGTTCTATTTTGGAATCTGTGCTCCTGAGAGTGACAGAATTAGACTCAAATAAGTCCTCCCTGCACATGGTTCACCAGTCCCTTCTATTCAAACCTATATGTGATGCTGGAGTTTTTAGGTATACTTCCAGAGACTGGAGCCTCCCGCCTACCTATGTGCCAGGTGTGCATGAAATCTAGGTGGAGCTGCAACTCCTACCCTACGGCTCAATGGACTCATCCAAGTCATCTGGTGAGGAGACAACAATGGGCAATGGCCATCCCAGGGAATGGAGAGGGCCTGCATCTGCAGGCAGGATCTTCCCACCCACCATATCTATGGGATATAAGCCCTCTCTCACTTGAAGTTGGAGTGGACATCACCATCCCAGTCCCCTCAGGATTGGGGGAAGAACTATGGACTAGAGTGGACTTGATGGTATTCTCTTGTTCACATATGGTGATTCTAGCAATGCAAGAAATTATAACAATGAGGTGGAGCCAGTGGCCACTTGACACTTTTGGGGTAGGGAGGGGATGAGCAGTTGAAATACAGGGGCTTCTTTGGGAGTTGGAGGTTGTCCTGAGTACCGTTGTGGCAACGGATGTAGGCCATTTTAAAATCCGCACACACCACTAAGAACCGAGTGGGAGAGAGTGTGGTCTACAGTGTGAACTGTGGTCTATGGTTGGTGGCAAGGCTCCAGGATGTGTAAGTTCATTGAGGGTGGTGGGCCACACTGTGGGAGATGTTTATGTGGGATGTGGTGGGAGGTGTGGGAGGTGGGGAACATGGGAATCCCAGTGGGTTCCGTGTAATATTTTGGGTAATCTAAGCACCTCTTAAAATATATGTGTATATATATATAAATAACATTTTTGTAAGCAAATACACATATATGCATATATATTTATATATCATTTTGCAAATGTTTGTATGAATTGTGAGAATTTTGATTTTTACCCATAATAAAAAAAAAAGAAAAAAAGAAAATAAATAAAGCATATGGCAACATGGATGAACCTGGAGGACATTATGTTGAGTGAAGCAAGCTAGACACAAAAAGACAAATACTGTATGAATGCGTTACTATGAACCAAATATATTGTGTAATATATTGTTTGACTGAAAAAAAATTTTATATGTATCCATTACATTTAATTGAGAAATGTATGTACTTATTCATATGTGTTTACTTTTTAGTTTTTAATTGTTTATATTTTCAATTATTAAATGTTCAAAATAAAGTTTAAAAAAATCAAACAAACAAAAAAAAAAACAATAACAGACTTTTTTTTTCACCTAACAAAATTCAACTGTACTGCATACAACCAGAAATGCACTAAATGTCTCCAGGATAGAGGGGTGCAAAGTCTTTGGATAATATTCACTCTTAAAGTTTGCATACTTAAACATTACAACGTGAAACTAATAGAACATAAGTCATATAAGGGGAAAAGATTGGGAAGAAGACATATGTATATATACAAATATACGCATAACAAAAGAAGGAACAAATATTCATGACCTTTACAGTCCTTGTTTCTGTAACTGGTCATGTGGTAAAAGTTCTTATTTATCACCAACTTCTTCCACTACTGGTTCCATGTTACCTTTACCCACAGCAAGCACCTCAACTGGCCGTGGTTCTTTTCCTGGGGAAGGGGGTGGTGTTGACACAATCCTTTATTCCTGAAGATTGTGGGTCATTGTTAGGTCCTGCCAGGATCGGGTTGTTGCAGTTTAACATTGACTTTAATCTCAGGGCAAGGTAGTACTAAGAGACACTCTAAGGGATCTCCTGTATTCTAAGCAAATTTTTATTTACCTCCATTCTGTACTTGCAGTACTATTTCCCATCCATAGTCAGGAGCAATCACCCCAGCCAGGACAGTAATTCCCTTCTTTGCTTGTGGATTCAGAGGCATGAGGACCCCAAAGTGGCCAGGTGGCAGCCTTAATTTCCAGTTCAATGGAATCATTGTTCTGTTTCCTGGTAGAAGCACTCCTCCTTTTAGAACTAAGAATTGTAGAGCAGTAGATCTTAATGTTGCAGGAACAAGAAGCAAAAATTTTTCTAGTGGAGCACAAGGGTTAATAGTGAGTGGTGCCACTCCCATTTCCATCCCTTGATTCCTGGACCCATAAATTCTGGCTATGTGAGAAACATCAGCATAGAGTGGACACTGATTTAGGCTTTGCATATACAAAGTGATTGTTTCACAAAAAAATCACAACAAAATTTTGACTGCAAAAATTATAGAATGATAAGACTGATAATTTAATTACTTAATATTCAGGTGAAAAGCAGAAATATTCAGGAATACATAGATGAAATCAAGACTGTGGAGCCCCAAACAATGGAATTTTCAGTGCAAATGTGAATATTCACAGTCACAAGGACACAGTTGATTTGATTTAAGGGGTAGGACCCATGATTTAAATGGTCTTTGCACAAAATGATGTAGGCATCACTGAACGTTTTTGGAATTAACTTATTTCATACCAAAACATTGATAACAATACCCACTTCTTGCAGAGAATTATGGGAAGATGGTGGAGTAAGAAGATCCAAGAATCATTCCCTCCAGTGAAACAACAATCGATCTGGAAAGAACTGCCTGAATCAACTACTTTGAAACTCTGGCATCTAGGGGAATACTGTTCAGCGTCCAAGGAATAGCAGGAGGTAGTGGCTGGAAAATTGTGGTAGAAAAAACTTAGAATTTCACCCTTTCTGCAGTGGCTGCCACCCCCATCATTTGGCCTCATGACAAGCAGCAGTGGGGACTCTGCAGCTTGGGCTCCTGGTGCAGCTTGCTGGTGAAAAGATGAGACATAAAGACCTAGTCCTCCATATTTCAAGGGTATGTTGTCTGATTACTGAACACTGCTTTTAATCAGCTACTTCAGATATCTAGGGGCTGCTCTGAGAACATCCATTGTTCCAATTCCCCTCAAGGAATCTTAAAGGGGAATTTTAAAGACAGTAATCTTCCCCAAAACTATGGAACACAGTTAAAGGGCTGCATTAACTTGGCAAGTGCTGAATCAAGAAAACGAAGCATCAAAAGCCAGAGAAAAAGGTCCTGGCACCCTTGCTGGCTCCTCCCACATCTCCTCCACAATGCAGGGAGGTGCCAGCTTGTGATCCTATTGTGGGTCACTGGCCCTGTTTCACAGGGAGCACAGTGGCTCCTGGGCACATACTGTGGTGCATGTATGTCAGTGCCACCTACAGGATAGAAATATGAGGGTCTGAGCTGGAGAACTTGTCTAGGGCTCGCCTCCCAGAGTTTGTCCTGAAGACAGAGAAGTGACTTAACCCTGATTTTGTCCTGAGTGCAGAGAAGTGGCTTGAAGATAGTTGGGAAAGTGTAAGAAACAAGTAGAAGTGACCAGGAGCAAATGACTACATGCATTGTGTCATACAAGAGCACACCCAGGAGAGGGTAAAAGTTTATTAAAAAAGGAGTAGAGGTGTGTTCATTGGAACTCCTGTAACTGTAAATAGGAGAATTCTTAAGGCCTAGAAAGTACAATCCCAGGAAAGGACACCTTCTCCACTGCTCCACACAGACTCAAATAAGACAGAGAGCCCTGCAGTTCACCTTTGTCTCAGGCTGATTTTCTTGAAAGGAGGGCTAAGCTCTGAAGGAGACCATAAGCCAAAGCAGAGACAATTTGCAAAGACAGTGAAAGGTGCTTTTTGCTTGGCTTTGTTTTGATCAGAGGTTCTTAACTAGAGGTCCACAGACACGGGGTCCATGGAAAGATTCCAGGGGATCCATGAGCTTGAATTGAAAAAATCAACTTGTTATCTCTATTTTCTCTGACCTCTAATTGAAATCTAGCATTTCCTTCACTTATGAATGTATGCAATAAATTACAGTAGCATTCATTTCATATCACATTACAGTTGTTGCACATTTCGAAAAATCACTTAAGCTCATTCATACTTTGAAATTATGGTCGTTATCAGACCTGATGCTAGTTGAGTTTCATAACACTATCTTTTGCTACATTCTGAGAAAGGGTCCATGGTTTTCACTTGATTAGCAAAGGGGTCCGTGGAACAAAAAAGATGAAGAACCCTTGGTTTTGATTAATAGTATGGAGACCCAGGACACCTTAAGACCTCAACACGTAGCTGCCTGTGTGACCTAGACATAACTTAAAAGTTAACAATCCTCCCCAGAGGGGAGAGAATGCATAGATGGTATCATAAACTATAATCTTCCCACACAAATAAACATTCTCAGTAAACGCCCTTCCTACAAGCAATGAAAACATCACCACAACCCATGTGTGCACTTTATATTACCCTAGCAGGAACTCTGTTCTTATACCCTATGGAATGTCCTTGTTCTGAAACCCTTTATATGTCATCCCTCATTTTCTAATCTTGTTGCAGAGCACTATCTTCATTCATTCTTTGACCAGCCACCATCAAAGAATCTCTCCTGTTTGTAAGTCTAATAAAGCTTGTTTTAGTCAACCAAAGGGGTTAATGTGAAATACCAAAAATTGGTTGGTCTTTATAAAGGGTATTTATTTGGGGTAGAAGTCCACAGATACCAGGCCATAAAGCATTGTTTCTTCTCTCACCAAAGTCCATTGCCACGTGTTGGAGCAAGACAGCTGCCGACGTTTGCCAGGGTTCAGGCTTCTTGGGTTTCTCTCTTCCCAGGGCTGCATTTCTCTCCAGGCTTAGCTCTTCTGGTTCCTCCACAAGGTCAGCTGTAGACTATCAGGTGAACGGCTTACTTTTCTTCTCCTGGGGCCTTCTCTCCAACATCAAAACTCCAACAACAAAACTGCTTCTTAAAAACTGCTGCAACTCTGTTCTTTGTGATGCCTTTTATATTTTCTTCCCCCACCCACCAAGGGGTGGGGTTCAATGCCCTACTGACGTGGCCCAGTCAATGCCCTAATCATAACTTAATCATGCCCAGGTTAACAGATCAGTTTACAAGCATGATCCAATTATATTTTTGGAATTCATAGTTACATCAAATTGCCCAACGGCTACACTCCACCCTTTGAATTCCAAAAATACATTACAATATTCAAAAAATCTTAAATGAGTAACAATGCAAGTACAAAATCATATCATAATCAGTTTAAAGAAATACACTTTTTCTTCAGGCAAAATCCCGTCTGCTGTAGACCTCTGAAACTTACAAAACTATTTAACTGCTTCCAATACACAAATGGAAAGACAAAGGATAAACATTTTCATTATCATAAGGACAGACTGGGATGTTAAACATGAATCATGGATCCTCTACAGTTCAGTGAACCTGCAGGGCATCCTCCATTTTATTTCAAAGTCTGAGAGTCATTCTTAAGACATTGGTTTCTTCTCCTTGGGGCCACATGGGGACCCACCTTTTCCACAGGTTTGCCCAATGGCCATTTTCTTGGTTCCACCCTCATCAAGCATCTGGGTGTCAACCAAGCTCCAGACCTCACCCTCCAAGAGTGTTGGGGTGATTGCCAGACCTTACCCAATCTTTGGGTTAGAGTCTTAGCCCCCCTAGTACAGTGAGGTGAAGTCAGCATTACCCCTAATCTTTGGCATACAGGTTCAACCCTCTCAGAGCAACGAGTTGACCATCTGGCCTTCCCTAACCTTTGGCATACAGGTTCAACCCTCTCAGAGCAATGGGTTGACCACCTGTCCTTCTCTAATCCATGGGGGACAGGTACACACCTCTCATACCTATGGGGTATTGACCTTAACCGCCCTAATCTTTGAGGAATGTGCTCCACCCTCTCTGCACCCTGGGATGGCAAAACTCTCCCAGAATATTGGGTGGGGACAACCACCCTCTTCAACTGCTGGGGAAAACTCACCCTCTCTGTACACATGGGTGGGGCTCCTCTCTTGGCCCAAGGAGATGTCTTAATTCCAGATTCCTACTTCCATGGTTTTCTTCTTAAAGCTAATTCTCCTTCAATCTCTCCTTTCCATGTCTTCTTTTGTCCAAGCTGACAGTGGTTTTGTTCATACAGCTCTCTCAAAAACTTTGTTGGTTTAGCATGCAGGAAGCAGGGGTCCAAGCCATCAGACAGTAAGACTTTTCACAAGTCTTTCCTAGATAACTGCATCTTCAATTCTGATTTACAAGTTCCAAGTTTAGTAAAGTCTTCGAACAGGGCATTTTCATCTGGGAATTTGATTTCCAGAAACTTGGAAGTTCCGGAATCAGTTTCTGTTTTCTTTGTGCCCAAAAGTTCAGTCCTTAGTGTATTTCACTCATCTAGTATTTTGCTATAAGCTGCAAGCAGAAGCCAAGCCACATTCTCCGAGTTTACCTTGGAAAGTTCTTCAGCTATATGCTCCAGTTAGCCATTTTCAAATTCTTTCTTCCATATAACACCAGGAGTTAATCTTGCTAAGTTCTCTGAAACTTTAAAACATGGATCGCCTTTCCTCCAGTTTCCAATAATAGTTTGACCATTTACTTCTAAGGCATCATAGAAAGTCTCTTTAGTGTCCATATTACTATCAGCAGTCTCTTCAAAGTGATCTAGGCCTTTTCCATCAAGTATTTCACAATTCCTCCAAAAATTGCCCCTTACCCATTTATAAAACCATTCCAACATTTTGGTATATGCAAAAGCACTTCCCCACTCCTCGGTACCAAGTTTTGTATTAGTCAGCCAAAGGGGTGCTAATGTGAAATACCAAAAATTGGTTGGTCTTTATAAAGGGTATTTATTTGGGGTAAAAGTCCACAGATACCAGGCCATAAAGTGTTAAGTTTCTTCTCTCACCACAGGCCATTGCCACGTGTTGGAGCAAAACAGCTGCCGACGTTTGCCAGGGTTCAGGCTTCTTGGGTTCCTCTCTTCCCAGGGCTGCATTTCTCTCCAGGCTTAGCTCTTCTGGTTCCTCCACAAGGTCAGCTGTAGTCTATCAGGTGAACGGCTCACTTCTCTTCTCCTGGGGCCTTCCCTCCAACATCAAAACTGCTTCTCATAAACTGCTGCAACTCTGTTCTTTGTGATGCCTTTTATATTTTCTTCCCCCACCCACCAAGGGGTGGGGCTCAATGCCCTACTGACGTAGCCACTCAACGCCCTAATCATAACTTAATCATGCCCAGATTAACAGATCAGTTTACAAGCATGATCCAATTATATTTTTAGAATTCATAATTACAGCAAATTGTCCAATGGCTACAAAGCTTATGTCTGATTCTCTGCCCAGTGTGTTCTTTGGTCTCATGGTCTCACCAACTCATGGTCTTAGGGGGTTGATTTTTAAAAATTGACAAGCCATGAGCCAGGAGACCAAAAGACCAACAGCAGTAGTGGGCATGTGCTCAGGGAAAGGAGAATTTTATTATTATTTTTTTTTCGGTACTGGAACTAGGGATTAAACCATTGAACCCCAGACCTCGCATGTGGGAAGCTGATGCTCAGTCATTGAGCCACATTGAATCCCATGAGTTGGTGTTTGTTTGTTGTTTGTTTTTCTGTTTTTAGAAGGCGCTGAACCCAGGACCTCCCATGAGGGAAACAGGTGCACAACAACTTGAACCACATATGCTCCCCTCACATTTTGTTTTGATCAGAATTTTTATCAAGGTGTCAAAAAGAACTTTGAGTTTTGAATCAATAGCTTACTGCTGAACTTTGAGTCTGCCTAAGTGTACTCCTGAAGAGTAATCTAGAATATGTAAGTGTTAAATATCTGTCTGTCTAAACTGCTAAATTAGTGCTTAACTGCATTTATACTGCTCAAGTATTGCTAACTGGTTGCTGGTTACTAATAAAAGTGTTTCCAAGAATGAGCTTGCATATTACAGACAACACTGATTCCAGAGGAGATCTTAAAAGCAATAAAAATCAGAGATGTGAAATGATGGGGATCTTGGAGACAGCTATACCAAAGGAGTGAGAATTATGAGTCAAATTAGTGAGCTTTACGTTTCTGTTGGTGTGTCTTAACTCTTTTTGTGTTTGTTTGTTCAGTGTATATTTTCATACCTCTGGATAGTAACATCAAATTAACAATTGAAAATTCTTAAAAGAGCTCTATTCAAATGGCCAAAAATTTAAAAAGTATTTATCATGGTAAATGAGTACTCCTGAAACCCAAATTAGGGAAACCAAACAGGATAAGATGTCACATAAAATCTGAATAAAGAAACTATTAAAAGGAAAGAAGTTAAAAAGTTTATCCCGAATTCTCCCATAAATTTTCTACAGCCCATTGTGCCCCCAGGGTTTTCTCCTAAACTTGACTGAATTCCAGTGACTCATTAAAATCAGTTGAGAAAACTATGGGGATGGGCTGGTTGTGGAAAGTTAAGGGAGATATGAATTTAGCCTATAATTCTGCCTACTAGGCCTGGAAATTAAAATGATAGGGACAGTGGGGCTATTACAGAATAATCCTTGTTTTGTGTATTCTCTTCTGTAATCCCCCAATTAAATTTTAACAACTTTTGAGATGACAGTAATAATCCAATGGCCAAATGTCAGTAAGTAAAGAAAAAGTCCTGAAAGCTGTGGAAAGATTTTCCTAAATTATGATTAAAACAAATTAAGAAATTATAATATATTCTAGAACTTGGCAGTTAGTATGCTTTTAAGGTTATTCACAATTTTACAATTTTATTAAAGAAAAAAAGAGGTTTTAGCTTCCTGTGGAAGAAAGAAGAAAAAAGAGCATTTCTTGTATAAACTATAATTGTTCCAATTTTATTTAGTTTGGGTGTAATCTCCTTAGGTTTATATGGATACTGATAAAATGAGGTAGTATTAAATCTATTAAATCTTTAAGATGATGAAAATTGTAAGTTTTTGACTAATGAATTTATTACAAACCTCTTTTAAAAATTGTTTTTGCCTAAAGTGAAATGAATAATGTTTTTTTTTTCCTTCACAAAACACAATGAGGGATATGAGACTTAAATGTATATAGAAAGAAGTAAAAGGTTTGTAGAATTGAATTCATAGTCGAAGCTAGATAAAATTTAATAAGTTTGTTTAAGGGAATGTGCTTTGTCCTAAGATAAGATGGCCGGCTTTCATAAAATCAGGGTGGAAATCTGTAAGACAAGGCTTGAATTAATATACAAAGTTGTAGAGGGTGTTGGAGAAGGTAGCATTAAGTAAGGGAGTGTGTTTTGTAAAGGTGAAATTTGTCTTGAGGTAAAATAACTAGTTTATGTGGTTATGGTTGATTATAGGAAGTTTGGAAAACATCTTCTAAACTCAAGTCTTTAAATGGCTAATTCCAGAAAGCCATTATTAAATAGAAACTTGAATTGATATTGATAACAAAAAGTAAATTATGATTAATTATAAGAAGTTTGTAAAAGCATTTTCTAAACTTAGAAATTATAATGTAAGTGACTGATTCCAGGAAACCATTATTAAGTAGAAATCTAAGAATTAATATTACTAACAAAAGGTAACTTTATAGCAGAAAGAAAAAAACCTGTTGGACATCCTCAATTTATTATGACCTATGCTAGGTAAGATATGTTTACTGAATGGTGTACTGATGCAAAACTAAAATTTGACTTTCTCCCTCTGTTAAAGTAAAAAAAAAAAGTTTTCTTCCATTACTGCTGAAGTTTCTTTATGGTAAACAGTATGTTTCTAAAAAGAGAAAACATAAAAAAAGAAATTAAATGTGTAATTTACTTATATATTTGGAGATTGTATAAAAAATTCTTAAAGACTTTTAAAGTTCTCACTGTTTATTCTATCGTAATACTGATTTGCATGGTGATATTGTTGGGTATAGTTTTAGTTATTCTTAGAATAATGTGATCTATGAAAACAATCAAAATCTCTTAGTTACATGTTTTTGCTCTGATGCTTCTGTAAAAGAGCATGCCATCACTCCATCATAAACAAAAAGGGATTTTAAAGGAAAAGAAAAGCAAACATTTATGTTATATTTTGCCTGTTGATTAACAATGTTGGTAAAGGTGTAAAAGTAAAAAGTAAAGTACTAAAATAGTTAAGTTCATTTGGTATATTATAAACCACATTTGAAATACTTAGAAAGTATATAAAATTTAATAGAGATAGATTTCAATATTGTCAAACTCTCTTATGCATTCAAACCAGGCCCCAGTATCTTGCATGGTTCCTCTCCATTTGAGTTATTGGCTTGGTTGGTCATTACAACTCCTAAAATATTTAAAGGATCTACCACATCTCTGGAAATGGCTTTAAAAGCCATGGAAAATACATTGCCATTTTGGACTCCTGCAGCAGCTAGCTATGGCTCAATATAACCAGATTTACAAAGGACATTGCCTCCAAACTGTCACTCTTTCATAATGCCAAAGGGTACTATGCACCAGGCTGGTAAAATTCTGGAGCTTCTCTCCAAGGGCCAATGGTGCTGCAGCATGCTGGATGTGTGAAGGATATATCAAGTGGAGTAGTAATTACCAGAGTAACGTGAGTAGAACCTAAACAGACACAATTGGCATTATGGCCTGCTAACATGGAAAGACAACATGTATGGTATTACAAAGCTGGAACTTAGATCTTTTAACTGCAGCTCAAAGAGGAACTTGTTCATTGATTAGTGCATTGATTAGTATTAAGTGCTGTACCTATATACCTTATTAATATGATAATATCTATTTTATTCAAGATCATATGCAAAGGAATATTGAACATTTAAAAAATCTTGGTAAACTTAATTAATTTTATAAGTAATTAATGAATGTGCCTATAAGATAAAAGAATGGCTTTCTTAAGTATTGTCTTTATTTTGCTTGCCATATGCTTATCTTGTTGTTGCCTATATTGTCTTTGTGAATTTATGTCTAGGGCAGTGCCTCTCCTCATACCTCTTATAGCAGTTTGGCAGTTTGATATAGTTATTAATTCCAAAAATAGATATTGGAGTATGCTTGTAAACTGGTCTGTTCATCTGGGCATGATTAAATTTTGATTAAGGCTTTGATTGAGCCACGTCAGTAGGGCATTGAGCCCCTCCCCTTGGTGGGTGGGGTCTCAAAGATAAAAGACATAGCAAAGGACAGAGTTGGGGTTTTGATGTTGAAGTTCTGATGCGGAATCTTGAGCTGGAGCCCCGGGAAGTAAGCATACAGAGGAGCTTGATTGTAAAGAAAGAGAGAAGGCCTCTGAAAGAGAAACAAGCCATTTGCCTAATAGTCTACAGCTGGCCTTGTGGAGGTAACAGAGCAGCTGGGCCCAGAGAATGGCAAGCCCTGGGAATAGAGGAACCCAGGAAGCCTGAACCCTTGCAGACATCAGCAGCCATCTTGCTCCAACACGTGGCAATAAATTTTGGTGAGGGAAGTAACTTATGCTTTATGGCCTGGTAACTGTGGGCTTCCACCCCAAATAAATACCCTTTTATAAATGCCAACAGATTTCTGGTAATTTGCATCAGAATGCTTTAGCTGACTAATATACCTCTCTTAGCTGTCCTAGGTATATCCAACACGGTGGGAACTGGGGGGCAGCAGTGTCCTATACAGCATTTGAAACATACACGATCAAGCCCATCAGCTTCAGGAGGATGTAGCCTCTGGAGGCACCTGTCTTTTCTCATTCCCATGGTCAAGTATGTCATGGATGGCCCCCTTTTTGGGACTGCTTACCACCATTTTCTTTATCCTTTTAGTAACTAAGTTTATTTCTTCCAGAATCAACACCTTCCAGAACAAGGTATTAGTCATGTGGGGATTTCATACAGTTTAAATCATGGTGCTGGACCCACTTTCCCTCAACCTCAATAGAATAACCAGAGAGTTTCACACCTGGTCAAGCAGATTTTACTGCCCCTAACCAGTAGGAAGCAGCTACAGAAAAATGACCATTGCCCTTCAGCTCACCCTTAAGAATAAGGGTATGAACTCTCTGACAGGGAGTAGAGGCAGGTTAGTATAAGAAATAGGGAAGACAGTTGATCAGAATAAAGCCCACCAAAGACCCTGCTCACAAGGTTCATTTTGAAAGTCCTGGACTCAAAAGAAATCTTGGATAATTCCAAACAGAAAGGCCTATCCATTGGTCCCCTGAAAGCTGACAGGTGAAGGTAGAAAGGCAACCAATCAGGACAGCAAATAGCTGGGGCCCTATTTGTGTCTATGTAGACTCTCCGTATGCCTATACTAGTTTTTGATGTCCCTGTAGAAAACTCAGAGAATTTAGAAGGGGAAAATGTATGGTATTGGAAAGCTCCTCATAGGACTCCCCTACCTGCAACTTTGTTATCTACTAATAGAAATGTTGCTTGTATACTGTTAGACCAGCATGATTTGCCCCTTATTGTTATACATAAACATCTTTTTTTCACCTGTAATGCCCTAGCCAATACCTTTCTACAGTGTGCTTCAGCAGTAACCCATGCCCATAATCGAACCCAATGTTGAGTTTGCACAGACTTACCATCTTCAGTTGCTAATGGCCTTCATTGGACCATAAATCCTGTTCATTGGAGAATGTGGACCACCTTGCTGGCATGGAATAATATGACCCATCAACAAGTTAAAACAAGACCTTCTCATTTAAGACTGAGATTCAGCTGCTGTTTTTCAATGAGACTTATATTTTTCCCTTGTAAGAGAACAGGTGAATAAGCCCAGGCCTTTACTAGTGTATGCTATATGTAATGGTTTAGGATGGTTAATGACTGAGTCTGTCACCCTAGATTGCATCGCCCTTGTCTGCATAGAATGATAAGAGGAAATCCAGGATGTGGGGTGGTTACCCCCTGAGTTGTGTTATCAAGGCTAGATGTAGAGTAAAGCATGCCCCCAGGTCATTCTACCCATTGGCCATTTTTGTGCCAGGTGGAACAACAATTGTCACTGAAAAACACATAACAGCTTTAGCTGTTGTCTTTTATACTGTTGCTGTGGAATGTGGATGCAATTCTTGTCCTACAGTCAATGTAGGCCACTACATGGGGGTGGATTGTGGGGACTCAGGCCCCCTTAAGTCCTCAGCACACAGCTGTCTGTGTGACCTAGACATAAGTTAAAAGTTAACAACCCTCTCCAGAGGGGAGAGAATGCATATATGATATCATAAACTATAATCTTCTCAAAGCAGTAAACATTCTTGGTTAACATCTTTCCTAAGGCATAGTGAAAACATCACCACATCACATGTGTATGCTTCATGTGACCCTAGCAAGAACTCTGCTATGGAATATCCTTGTTCTGAAACCCCTTATATATCACTCTTCATTTTCTCATCACTTTGCAGAGTGCTAACTTCATTCATTCTTTGACCGACTGCCATCAAAGAGTCTCTCTTGTACATAAGTCCCAATAAAGTTTATGCTTGACTAAATGCTAGGTGTTTTCTTTGGTCTTGCAGCCTCAACAACTTGTGCCCTTCAGGAGTTGGGTTGTAACAAATACCTAGCATTCAAGAAAATCTCTGTGATATCCTTAACTGGATAGAAACTTTAAAATACACGGCTCAGGGACTAAATCCCAAAGTTAATACTAAAATGTAGATTGCACAAGCAAATTTTAAAAAACAAACAAAGAAACAGGAAATGATGACCATCCAATGGAACAAGATAAAAATCCAGAAACCATCAAGAACCTCACTATGTACTCACCAGAAAAATACTTTTAAAAAGTGATCCTTAATATGCTCAAGGAGATCAAGGAAAGCATGGAGTAACAACTAAAAGAAATCAGGAAAACAAGTAATGATCAACACAGGGATGTCTTTGAGATTTTTAATGGGAATCAAACAGATACTGAAGTGAAAAACACAATAAAAATATAAAAAGTTCTCTAGAGGGTTTCAACAGCAGATTAGAGATAGCAGAAAATAGAATCAGTGATATTTAAGGGGAGAGAATTGAAATGATTCAGGCTGAGGAACAGAAAAGAAATATAATTCAAAAAAGAGTGAACAGAGACTAAGAAACCTGTGGGACACCGTCAAACATGCTGATATATGCATTATTGGAATTGCATAAGGAGAAGAAAGAGAGAAAGTGGCAGAAAGAAAATTCAAAGAAATACTGGAGAAAACTTAGCAAATTTAATGAAAGACGTGAATATGCACTCTCAAGAAGAACAACAAACCCCTAACAGGTTAAAGAAAAAGAGAGCCATGCCAAACAAAGAGGGAGTTCTGAAGTTTGCAATAGAAAAACAATAAGTTATGTACAAGGGAATTCAAATAAGATTAAGTGCCAATTTTTTTTTTTATCAGATACCACGGAGTCAAGAAAGCAGTGGTATGAAACATAAAAAGTGCTGAGAGAGAACAAACGGAAACCAAGAATTTTATATCCAATGAGACTTTTTTTTCAAAGATGAAAGAGAGAATAAGATATTCCCAGATAAACAAAACTGAGTTCATTACCACAATATGTGCCTTACAAGGAATGCGAAAGGGAATTCTTCACACTGCAGGCAAAGGATGCTAGACAATGGAGATCTGTGGCATAAAGAAATAAAGACCTCCAATAAAGATAACCAAATGGGCAATTATAAATGCTAATACTTTTGAATTTTATTTTGGGTATATATAACTCCATTTATTAATTTTCATGGGTACTAAAATGCAAATGCATAAAAAGTAACAATAAATCAATGGTATTGGATATAAACTGCAAAAAGATGTAATTTGTAAAAAAGTAAAAAATAAGGAGGGGGGACAGAGAGATAGAGGAACAGTGTATGTGTATGCTATTGAATTTAAGTTGTAGCAAGTCAAATCTGCTGTATATTTAGAATGTTAAATTTTAACCCCATAGCAATCACAATGCAAATATTTGGAAAATATATGCAGAGAGAAATGAGAAGTTATAAAAAATGGAACAATATAAAAAATCAAATATATTTGACATAAGAGAAGAATTGACTATCCAAAATATATAAGACAAAGACAAATAGCAATATGTTGGAAAAAGTCCTACATTATCAGTAGTTATTTAAATATAAATGGATTAAACTCTCCAGTCAAAGGCAGAGATAGGCAAAGTGGATAAAAAAGCATGCCCAACTATATGCTGCTTACAAGAGACTCACCTTAAATTCACAGACATAAGAAATTTGAAAGTGAAAATATGGAAAAAAGGTATCATGCAAACAGAAAAGAAAGAGATCTGGGGTAGTTACACTAACAGATAAAATTGATTATAAGTCGAAAACTGTTAGGAGAGACAAAGGTTATTATATACTTATAAAGTGGTCAATTAAGAAAACATAACAACTATAAATATATAAATGCCCCTAAGAGTAGACCACAAACTATATGAAGGAAATACTGATATTTGAAGGGAGAAATAGACAGTTCTACACTAATAGAAAATTTTAACACATCACATTCAATAATGAATAGAACATCTAGAGAGAAGATCAATAGGGAAATTGAAGTCTTGAATGATACTCTAAACCACCTAACAAATTTATATAGAACATTTCACCTAACAGCAGTAGAATACACATTCTTCTCTAGTGCACAAGGATCATTCTCCAGCACAGACCAACTATTAAGTCACAAAACATGCCTCAATAAACACAAACATATTGAAATCATAAAATGTATTTTCTCCAACCACAATGTAATGAAGCTAGAAACCAATCACAGAGGAAGAAGCGGAAAATTCACAAATATGTGGAAATACAATGAGGTGGAGCCAGTGGCCACTAAACAATGTACTCTTTTTTTTTTTTTTTTTTTTATTTATTTATTTTTTATTATGGGTAAAAATCAAAATTCTCACAATACATATAAACGTACTCTTAAACAACCAATGGGTTAAAGAAGAAACCACAAGGAAAATTAGGAAATATCTTGAGGCAAATGAAAATGAAAACATAATATACCAAAATCATGGGAAGCAGAAAAAGCAGTACTAAGAGAGAAATTTATAGCTCTAAATGCATGTGAGAAAAAAAAAATTAAAAGATCTCAAATCAGAAACTTAATCTCAAAACTGAAGAATCTATTCCAAAAAAGAGCAAATTAAAATGATGATGATCAGAAGGAAGGAAATAACAATGATTAGAACAGATATAAATGAAATACAGAATTAAAAACAATAGAATCAGCAAAACCAAAGATGGTTCTTTGAAAAGATTAATAAAATTGACAATCTTTTAGCAGGACTGATAAGGAAAAAATGATAGAGGACACAAATTACTAAAATCAGAAATGAAAGGGAGGATATCACTACCGACCCCGGAGGAAAAAAAGTAAGGGTATTCTAAGAATAATTGTAGGCCGACAAATTCCTACAAACACACAAAGTACCTACAATGACTCAAGAATAAATAGAAGGTGAAGGTCTCAACAAACCAATATTAAAGAGGTAGATCTGTAATCCAAACCTCCCAACAAAGAAAAGCCCAAGAACAGATGGCTTCACTGGTCACCAAACATTCCAGGAAGAATTAATACCAATCCTGCTCAAACTTTTCCAAAATTTGAAGAGGAAGGAACACTACATAATGCAGTCTATGAAACTAAAATCACCCTCATAACAAAGACAGATATTAATATCAAGAAAAGAATATTACAGGCCAACAACCCTTATAAATATAGATGTATAAATTCTCAACAAAAAAGTAGCAAATGAAATCCAACAACACTTTAAAAGAATTATAAACCATGTTCAATTTGGATTTATCCCAGTTATGCAAGGGTGAATCAACAGAAGACAATTGATTAATGTAATACACCACATTAACAAAATGAAGGGAAAAAAACATGCTGGCATCTAAATTGATTCAGAAAAGTTATTTGACAAAATCCAGTGCTCTTCCTGATAAAACCATTTAAAAGACTAGGAATAGAAGGAAACTTCCTCAACATGATAAAAGGGTATATGAAAAATGCACAGCTAACATCATACTCAATGTTGAAAGACTGAAAGCTTTACCTCTATGGTCAGGCAAGGACAAGGATGCTCATTGTCACCAGTTGTTCAACATTGAACTTGAAGTTCTAGCTAAAGCAATTAGGCAAGAGAAAGAAAAAAAGGCATCTAAATTGAAAAGTAAGAAGAAGAACTTTTCATAATTGCAGATATCATGACCCTATATATACAAAATCCATTAAAAAAAAAAACTCAACAAAGCTACTAGAATCAATATATTAATTCAGCAAAGAGGCAGGGCACAAGATCAAAAGGCAAAAGTCAGTATACAATAGTAATAAGCAATCTGAGGAGAAAACCAAGAAAATAATTCCATTTACAATGGCAACTAAAATAATCAAATATCTAGGAATAAATATAACTAAGGATGTAAGGGCTTGTACACAGAAAACTATAAAACATTGCTAAAATAATTTCTAAAGAAATGGAATGACATTCTGTGTACATGGACTGAAAGACTAAATATCTCAAGATGGCAATTCTACCCAAAGCATTTTACAGATTCATATCAATCACAATCAAAATTCCAACATATTTTTTTTGTATAAAAAGAAAAGCCAATTATCAAATTAATATGGGTGAGTAAGGTGTCCCAAATAGTCAAGGCCATCTTCAAAAAGAAGAATGAAGTTGGAGGACTCACATTTCCCAATCTTAAACTTATTACAGTGCCACAGTTATCAAAATATCATGGTACTGGGCAGAGACACAAGGTGGCAGAGCAAGGAGATCCAAGAGTAAGATTGTCCTACAGTGCAGTTAATAGTCACCCAGAGCTATCTAATTCACCAGTTTTAGGGGCTCAGGAGACCAGAAGAACATCCTACAACATCCTTGGAAGAACAGGAGGATCCTGCCCATTGTAGTGAAGATTCATGAGTAAAACACTCCACACCCCAGAGGCTGGTGCCCATTCCCCA
This sequence comes from Tolypeutes matacus, assembly GCA_026826555.1. Taxonomy (NCBI): domain Eukaryota; kingdom Metazoa; phylum Chordata; class Mammalia; order Cingulata; family Chlamyphoridae; genus Tolypeutes; species Tolypeutes matacus. Next base: position 11,460,405 of record JAKSZT010054419.1, on the reverse strand, counting down.
TTGGTGGTACAAGACACCTCATGAGCTGTTCTGTTGCTGGAGTTGGAAGCTTCATATCCCAAAAAAGGGGGGGGGGAATGACAATCAGGCACCAACTTCAGCTATTGATTAGTAAATTCAGCTGGCTCAAGTCCAATCCTAAGAACAGCTAAACCTTGAAGCTTTCCATGTTGGAAAGAGGCTGGTAGCCTCCATTTTAACTCTGCCCCTGGCATGAGGGGAAGCAGGCCTGATTGAAAATCACAATGATGGTAGGGGCTTGCTTGTTTCCACCCAGGTTGGATTGCTGCCATACCCTGGGCTCCAGCTCTAACTTTGGCAGGGAGAAACCTGGGGGGACCGGCACCAGGCTTTCCAGACAACAGCAGGTGCTTTTGGCCCACAAGACTAGATTGTTGGACATTTCTGAGGCTCCATCCCTGGCCCTCCATGACAATGAAAGAGGTGCAGAGCTCCCTCAACCTGTCTGGGCAACTGCAGCAGCTTTCAGCCTTCATGGACTAGACTGTTGGGCTCATCTCTGACTCCATCTCTGCCCATGATAGGACAGGAGGAAAGACTGTTCTCCCTCAGCCTCTCTGGGCAACAGCAGCTGCTTTCATTATGCATGGATTATACTGTTGGACACATCTGTGGCTTCAACTTTGTCCCCAACAGAGAGGAAGAAGACTAGTGCTCTCTCAGCCTCTCTGGGCCACTGAAGTCACTTTTGACTCACATGGAGTAAATTAGTGAGCACACAAGTGGCACCATCCCTGCCCCTGACAGGGCAGGAGGAAGGGCAGAGCTCCCTCAGCATCTCCAGGAAACTTCAGTCACTTTCAGCCTGCATGGACTAGATTACTGGAGAAATCTATGGGTCCAATACCCCCCCAACAGGGAAGGAGGAGGGATTGTGCTCCCTCACCCTCTCAGGGCAACTACATTTGCTTTTGGCCTGCACAGACAAAATTTTTGCACACACATGTGGCTCCATCACTGCCCCTGGCAGGGGAGGAGGGGGGCCAGTGAATCATCAGTCTATCTGGAGAACTGCAGTCAGTTATGACTCACACAGTTTATTTTGCTGTCCAAATGTGTGTCTCCATCCCTGTGCCAAGCAGGGGAAGAAGAGGCATGGAGTTTCATCAGTCTCTCCAGGCAACTGCAGACAGTTTGGTCTGCAAAGCTTCGATTACTGCACAGAGCTGTGGCTCTACCCCTGCCCCTGGCAGGGGAGAAAGGTGGTAAAATGTCATGGATTCTTGGGGCAATGCATGCATATTCAACCTTCATGGCTTACAACACCAACTGCAACCTCAGCTCCTCCCCTGCCACAAGCAAAGGAGAAAGGGTAAGAAGCAGAAGAAAAAGAGTTTTTAAAATTCAGATTGTTGAGACATGAGCCACCATAAATTTCCAAATTAAGTTGAACCAAGTATCAAAGAGGGGCTGTAGCACAAAGCCAATCAAGTAGAAAGCCCTAGACTAAAGAAAGAAACTGTGGCCAAAATAAATGCATATAATAGATGCTGAGATACCAACAAAAAATTACAATCAATACTAAGAAACAAGAAGATATGGCCTAGTCAAGTAAGCAAACTAAGCTTCCATATGACATAAAGGAATTCAGACAACTAATCATAGATGCTTAAACAAATCTCCTTAATAAACTCAATGAGATGTCTAATGAGATTATGGATATTAGAAGACACTAGATGAGCACAAAGAAGAATTTTTTTTTTTCCTTTTTTTTTTTTTTTTATTATGGGTAAAAATCAAAATTCTCACAATACATACAAACATTTT
>JAKSZT010054419.1:11443770-11458217 GCA_026826555.1 Tolypeutes matacus | reverse complement strand
GTGTGTGCTGATTTAAAATGGCCTACATCCATTGCCACAACAGTACTGAAAGCATACATAGAAAAATAGCAGGCCTTATGAGAATAAAAAGAACAATAAATGAAATTTAAAATACACTGGAGTCATATAACAGCAGATCTAAAGAGGCAGAATATAGGATCAGTGAACTTGAAGACAGAGCTTCCCAAAGTGAGCATACAAAAGAACAGATAAATAAAAGTATGGAAAAAATTGAACAGAGTCTCAGGAAAATAAATGATGACAAGAGACATGCAAATGTATATGTCATGGGTGTCCTGTATGGAGAAGAGAAGGGAAAGGGGGCAGTAAAAGAATATTTGAAGAACTAATGATAGAAAATTTCCCAAATGTATTGAAGATCATAGATATCCATCTCCAAGAAGCACAACATAATCCCATCTGAATAAATCTGAATAGACATACTCTAAGACACATAGTAATCAGAATGCCAACTGCAAAAATAGAGAATCCTGAGAGCAACAAGAGAAAAGTGATTCATCACATACAAGGGATGCCAAATGATATTAAGTGCTGACTTTTCATCAGAAACCATGGAGGCAATAAGGCAGTGGTATGATATGTTTAAGATACTGAAAGAGAAAAATTGCCAGCCAAGAATCTTATATCCAGCAAAATTGTCTTTCGAAAATGAGGGAGAGATTAGAATATTCACAGATAAACAGAAACAGAGTTTGTAACCAAGAGACCAGTTTTATAAGAAATAATAAAGAGAGTGCTACAGCTTGAAAAGAAATGACAGGAGAGATAGGTTTGGAAGAGAATCTAGAAATGAAGATTATAACAGTAAAAGTAACTAAAAGTGTAAAAAGAGTAGTGAAAATATGATATGATAGATAAAACCCAAAAGGTCAATATGGGTGAAGTAAGAATTGCCTTTATATTAGTAACATTGAAAGTTAATAGATTAAATACGCAATCACAAGACACAAACTGGTGGAATGGATAAGAAAATATAAGTCATCTATATGCTGTCTACAAGAGACTAACCTTAGACACAAAGATACAAAATTGAAATTGAGAGCCTGGAAAAATATTTTCCATGCATGCAGTAGCCAAAAACAGCTGGAGTAGCTCTACTTATACCAGATGAAATAGACTTTAAAAGTAAAGCTGTTACTAGAGATAAGGAAGGGCATTATATAGTAATAAAAACGGCAGTTCACCAGGAAGAAATAACAATCATAAATGTGTATGAACATAACCATGGTACCCCAAATAACATGAGGCAATGAGTGACAAAACTGAAGGGAAAAATAGATGTCTGTACAATAATAGTCAGAGACTTCAATACACCAATCTTTCCTTGAATAGAAACAGAGCACTGCAGTAATATGATAAATGAACTAAACCCAATAGACATATACAGAACACCACAGAGCAAAACAGCAAGATATACATTCTTTCACATGCTCATGGATCTTTATCCAGGATAATAAACCATTGTTGGATCACAAAGCATAACACAATAAATTTTTAAAAGATTTAAATTATACAAAGCACTTCCTCCGATCACAGTGGAATAAAGCTGGAAGTCAGAAACAGGCCAAAAAAGGGAAAATGCACAAATATATGGAGATAAATAATCAGTGGGTCGAAGAAGAAATTGCAAGAGAAATCAATAAATATCTTAAGATGAATGAAAATGAGAATACAGCATATCAGAATCTATGGGATGCAGTGATAGCAGTGCTGAGAGGGAAATTTATAGCCCTCAATGATTATATTAAAGCAGAAGAAAGAGCTAACAACAGTGACCTAATACACAGTTGAAGGGACTAGAAAAAAAAAGAGCAAACTATTTGCAAAGCAAGCAGAAGGAAAAATTAACAAAGATCAGAGTAGAAATAAATGAAGTTCAGAACAAAAAACCAGAGAATTCACAAATCCAAAAGTTGGTTCTTTGAGAAGATTAACAAAATTGACAAACTCTTAAAGAGACAGACAAATAAAAAAGGGAGAAGGTGCAAATAAATAAAATGAAAATGGGTACATTACTACTGACTCCCCAGAAATAAAAGAGATCATAAAAAGATGCTGTGAAAGTTTGATATTATTTATGAATTCCAAAAAGAGATATTGATTATGTTTGTAAACCAGTTTGTTCCTTGGGTGTGATAACCCTTTCATTGTATTAGATTCAGCTGTGATGTCTGATTAAATTATGTTAAGATTAGGGCTTTGATTAAACCATTTCATTAGAGTGCTAATCAGCATTTCGTCCCTCCCCTCTTGGGCTGATAAAACAGACTCTCACAGAGAAGTAGCTACACAGAGAAGCAGACACAGAGAAGATACACACAGGATCCTACGGCCCTGGGAAGAGAGATGAGCCTATAGTCTATAGACTACAGCTGACCTTGTGAAGAGAACACACCAGCTGAGCCCAGAATGAAATGAGCCCGTGGGTCAGAGATGAGCCTTATGCCAGCCTACAGCTGAAATTGGAAGAAACTGGGACCACAGAGCCTTAAGAGGAAGAAGGAAAGCTGAACCCTCACAGACATTGCCTTTCATCTTGTTCAACATGTGGCAAATGACTTTGAGTGAGAAAGTATCTCTTATGGTACCTTGAGTTGGACTCTTTAGGGCCTTGTAACCTAAGCTTCTACCCCAAATAAATACCCTTTATAAAAGCTGACAGAGGTCTGGTACTTTGCATCAGCACCCTTTGGCTGACTAATACAGAATTTAGTAGTGGGAGTGGGGTAGTGCTTTTGCAATTACCAACATGCTGGAATGGTTTTATAATTTGGTAAGGGGAATTTTTTGAAAAAATTGTGAAATGCTTGCTGCAAAAGGCCTAGAGTGTTTTGAGAAGACTAGTGGTAGGAATATGGACGCTAAAGAGACCTTTTTTTATGAGGACGTAGAAGTAAATGATGAAACTATTATTGGAAACTGGAAGAAAGGCAATCAGAGTTTTAAAGTTGCAGAGAACTTGGCAAAATTGACTCCTGATACTATATGGAAGGCAGAATCAGAAAATGACAAGCCCCGACATTTAGCTGAGGAGCATTCCAAAGTAAACTTGGAGAATGTGGCTTGGTTTCTCCTTGCAGCTTATAGTAAAATGCTAGAAGAGTGAGATAATCTGAGAACTGAATTGTTGAGCAGAAAGAAACCAGAAAATTATTCCAGAAATTCAAAGCCTCTGGAAATCAAGCCCCCAGATGATAATGCCCCATTTGAGGAATTAACTAAACTTGGAAGTTGTAAGTCAAGATTCAAAATGCAGTTATCCTTGAAAGACTTGTGGAAAGTTTTACTGTCTGAGGGCTTGGACCCCAGCTTCCTGCATGCTAAACAACAAGCTTTTTGTGAAAGATGTATGAACAAAACCACTGTCAGCCTGGACTAAAAGGGGCATGGAAGGGAGAAACGGAAGGGAAAATGGCTTTAAGAAGAAAACCGTGGAAGCTGAAATCTGGAATTAAGACATCTCCTTGGGCCAAGAGAGGAATCCCACCTATGTATACAGAGAGGGTGAATTTGTCCTGGCAGCTGAAGAGGGTGGATGTCTCAGCCCACTGTTCAGGGAGACTTTTGCCACCCCAGGCTACAGAGAGGGTGAATCACATTCCCCAGGGGTTGGGGAGAGTAAGGCTGACACCCCATAGGTCTGAGAGGAGTGGGTCTGCCTCTCATAGATTATGGAAGACAAGATCACTAACTCATTGCTCGGATAGGGTTGGGCCTGTAGGTCAGAGATTAAGGAGAATATTGCCTCCTTCTCACTGTACGAAAGGGGTTGAGACTCTACCTCAAAGATTTAGTAAAATGTGGCCATCACCCTAATGTTCTTGGAGGGTGAGGTCTGGAGCTCGGGCACCACCCAGATACTTGATGAAGATGGAACCAAGGACATAGCCATTGGGCAAGCCTGTGGAAAGGGTGGGTTCGCATGAGGTCCCAGGGAGAAAAATACATCATCTTGTGAATGACTCTCAGACTTTGAAATCTAATGAAATATGCTCTGCACATTTTCAGTAGTGTAGGGGACCGGTGACTCATGTTTCCCTCCCAATTTCTCCTTGTGGTAACACAAATGTTTATCCTATGTATGTTCCTTTGTGTATTGGAAGCAGATAAATTATTTTGTAAGTTTCAGAAGTCTACAGCCAGATGGGACTTTGCCCCAAGACAAACTGTATTTCTTTAAACTAATAATTATGAGATTTTGTACATAGAACTGTTAATGATTTAAGTTTTTTTTTGTTGTTGTTGTTGTTTTTTTTTTTTTTTTTTTTTTTACTGTTGTAATGTCTTTTTGGAATTCAGAGGGTAGAATGTGGCAGTTTGATATTATTTATGATTTCCAAAAAGAGATATTGATTATGTTTGTAAACTGGTCTGTTCCTCTGGGCTTGATAACCCTTTGGTTTTATTAGATTCAGCTGAGACATCTACTAAATTATGTTAAGATTAGGGCTTTGATTCAACCATGTCATTAGAGTGTGACTCAGCGTTGAGTTCCTGCCCCCTTGGGCTGATAAAATAGACTCTCACACAGAAGTAAATACACAGGAAAGCAGACAGAGAAGATACACAGAGGATCCTGCAGCCTGGGGAAGAGAGATGAGCCTGCAATCTTGTTCAATACATGGCAAATGACTTTGGGTGAGAAAGTACCTCTTATGTTACCTTGAGTTGAACTCTTTAGGGCCTTGTGACTGTAAGCTTCTACCCCAAATAAATACCTTTTATAAAAGCTGACAGAGTTCTGGTATTTTGCATCATCACCACCACCACCACCACCCCCGCCCGGGCTGACTAATACAGATACTATTATGCCAACAAACTAGACAATGTAGATGAAATGGAAAAATTCCTAGGAAGATATGAGCAGCCTGCACTGTCCCTAGAAAAATAAAAAACCTCAACAGACCAATCACAAGTAAAGAGATTGAAACAGTCATCAAGCAACTCCCTAAAATGAAAAGCCCAGGACCAGATGGTTTCACAGTTGAGTTCTACTAAGCATTCAGAGAAGATTTAATACCAATATTACTCAAGCTCTTCCAAAAATTTAACAAAAAGCACACTATCAAACTCATTTTATGAAGCAAATATCACCCTAAAAGCAAAGCCAGATAAAGATATTACGAAAAAAGAAAATTACAGACTCATTTCTCTAATGAATACAGATGCAAATATCCTCAACAAAATACTCGCTAATCAAACCCAAAAACACATTGAAAGAATTATTTGCCATGATCAAGTAGGTTGTATACCAGGCATGCAAGGGTGGTTCAACATAAGAAATTCAGTTAGTGTAATACATCACATTAATAATCAAAGTAGAAAAATCCCATGATCATCTTGATTGATGCAGAAAAGGCATTTGCCAAAATCAACCACCCTTTCATGATAAATATCTGCAAAAGATATGAATTGAAGGAAACTTTATCAACAAGATAAAGCACATATATGAAAAACGCATGCATAGTACTGTAATCAATGGTGAAAGACTGAAAGCTTTCCCGTTGAGATGGGGAACAAGACAAGGATGCCCACTGTCACCACTGTTGCTCAATATAGTGCTCGAGGTTCTAGCTGGAGCAATCGTGGAAGAAAAAGAAATACAAAGCATCCAAATTGGAAAGGAAGAAGTTAAACTTCTGCTATTCACCGATGATATGTTCCTATACCTAGAAAGTTCTGAAAAACTACAACAAAGCTACAAGAGCTAATAAACTAGTTCATTAGAGTAGCTGGATATAAGATTAATGTGCAAAATTCAGTAGTAGTTCTACACACTAGTAATGAGCAATCTGAAGAGGAAGTCAGGAAAAAAATTCTATTTACAATAGCAAGTAAAAGAACCAAATGTTTAGTAATAAACTTAAACAAGAATGTAAAGCACTTGTATTCAGCAAACTGCAAGGCATTACTAAAAGAAATCAAAGAAGACCTAACTAAATGGAAAAACATTCTGTATCCATGGATTTGAATACTAAATATAATTAAGATGTCAATTCTACTCAAATTAATAGACATATTCAATGCAATGTTGATAATATTCCACCAGCAATTTTTAAAGAAATGGAAAACCCAATTGTCAAATTTATTTGGAAGAATAAGGGACCCTGAATAGCCAGAAACATCATTAAAAGGAAGAAAAAGTTGGAGGACTCTCACTGCTGGATTTTAAATCAAATTAACTAGCTACTGTTGTAAAAACAGCATGGTTCTCGCATAAAGATAGACATATAGACCAATGGAACTGAATTGATGGTTCAGAAAACAAGCCTCACTTCTATGGTCAAGCAATTTTTGGCAAGCCTGTCAAACCCACCCAATTGGGGCAGAACAGTCTATTCAACAATTGGTGCTGGGAGAACTGGATATCCATATCCAAAAGAAAGAAAGAGCACCCCTATCTCACACCTTAAATGTTAACTCAAAATGGATCAAAGACTTAAATATAAAAGCTAGAATCATAAAACTCCTAGAAAAAAATGTAGGAAAAAACATCTTCAAGATCTGGTGTTAGGTGGTGGTTTCTTAAACTTACAGTAAAAACATGATCAATAAAAGAAAAAAGTGGACAAATGGGACCTCCTCAAACTTAAACAATTTTGTGCTTCAGAACTTTGTCAAGAGGATAAAAAGGCAGCCCAATTAATGGAAGAAAATATTTGGAAACCACATATCTGATATGGGTTTAATTTCCATTCTATATAAAGAAATCATACAACTCAAAAATAAAACAGAAAGTAATCCAATTTAAAAATGGGCAAAAGAGCTAAATAGACAAATCTCCAAAGAGGAAATATAGTGGCAAAAAAGTACATGAAAAAATGTTCAATATCACTAGCTATTAAAGAATTGCAAATCAAAACTACAATGAGATCATCTCATACCTCATACAATGACAATTATTTAAAAAACAGAAAGCAACAAGTGCCGGAGAGAATGTGGAGAAATAAGAACACTCCTTTACTGTCGGTCCAAATGTAGAATTGCACAGCCTCTGTGGAAGACAGTTTAGTGGTTCCTCAGGAAGCCAATTATAGAACTGCCATCTGATGTGGCAATCCTTCTACAAGCAATATATCCAGAAGAAATTAAAACAGGGACAAGAACAGACATTTGTAGACCTATATTCATAGTAGTGTTATACCCAATTGCAAGAAGATGGAAACAACCCAAATGTTCATCATCCAATGAATGGTTAAACAAAATTCAGTATATAAACACAATGGAATATTATGCAGGTGTAAGAAGAAATTAAATTGGGATACATATGATAACATGGATGAAACTTGAGGACGTTATGCTGAAGGAAATAAGCCAGGCACAAAAGCAGAAATAACATATTGTCGCAATAATATGATTTAAATACAAAGAACAAGCAAATGGAGTTAAAACCTAGAGTATAGGTTACTAGGAGATAGGATGAACGTTGACAAGTGGTGCTGATTCTTATTGTATATATAATTTTTAATTGGCTTGACTTCAAAATAGTGGAAATGGATAAGGTTGATGGTGACACATTATAGTGCATCTAGTTATCGTGCCTGATTTCTAAATGGGATTGTGACTGAAAGGGTAGGCCATAGATGTAATATTCAATTGAAGAGAATAATTTAGGGACTGAATAACATAGTGAACCCAGAGATGGATGAGGATTGTGGTTAATAGGATAAATAAAAGAATGTTCTTTTATGAACTAGAGCAAATGTACATCACTATTACAAGGTGGTAAGAATATGGAGATGCATGAGATAAATACAATTAATGCAACCTATGGACTATAGTTACCAGTGATACTGCAATATTCTTGCATCAATGTCAAAGAAGGTACTATATCAACAATAATGTTCACTACTAGGGGGTTATGAGATTTTTTTCTTTTGGACTAAGGAAAATGTTCAAAAATTTACTGAGGCAATAACTGCACAATTCTGTGGTGAAAGTGAGAGTCACTGAGTATGCAGTTTGAGTAAAATGTACAAGGTATGGGGCCGTATATCACAGCAAACCATGTGATGCTAGATGGACTGTTGTTAACATTATAAATATGAGAGCATTCCCTTATAAACTACAACAAATGTGCAATACTAATACATGGTGTTAACAATAAGGGGTGAATTGAAAATATATACCAAATGTCCACTGTGCACCATAGTTAGTGGTAATAATCTGATGATGTTCTTTCATAATCTGTAACAAATATTCCACAACAATACAAGCTGTTGGTGGAGGGGTGATGCATGGGAATTCTGCACATTATGCATGATTGTTTTGTAAGCTCACTATTTTTCTAATATAATATGTATTAAAAACTATATATATATCATTGTACTGGCACAAGGATAGACATATAGAACAATGGAATTGAACTGAGAGTTCAGAAATCAACTGTCATATTAATGGCCAACTGATTTTGACAAGGTTGCCAAGTCCATTCAATTGGGGGCAAATAGGCTCTTCAATAAATGGTGCTGGGGAAACTGGATGTTCATATGTAAATCAATTAAGTTGGGCCTCTATTTCACACTATATACAAAATAAACTGAAAATGGATCAAAGACATATATATAAGAGCCAGAAATATCAAAGTTCTACAAGAAAATATAGGGTAGTATCTTTATGATCTTTTATTAGGCAATGACTTATTTCACTTTACACTCAAAGCACAAGCAACAAAAAAAAAAGTAGATAAATGGGATGTCTTAAAAATTTTTAATTTTGCACATCAAAATTTTATCATGAAAATTTTTTTCATGAAAGTAAAAGGACAAACTACACAATGGGGAAAATATTTGGAAACCACATATCCAATAAGGGTTTACTATCCAGAATATATAAAGAAACCCTTCAAATTAAAAACAAAAATTACTTTTCTGAGCCTTATTATTCTCATCCCAGAAGTTGCAACAATGATACCTAATCACAGATTTTTCAGTGAAAATTATCAGAAAGATATGTAAAGTACCTGACACATAGACCTTCAAAGAGCTATTATCCTTTCTGACAGAAGATTCAAAAATATTAAGATTCCTTTATAGGAATTATGGGAACTGTACAAAACAGAAAGTTCACCAAAAGCAATGAGCCAAGGGTGATTCCTTATGAGATGTACACTGGTAGTGAAAGTAACCAGATCAAAGATATAGTGAAGCTCAGAAACTATAAGTCTGATTGGTGTCCTCTCCTATGAGATATAACCTGGTATTTTGGGAAACTGCTATAACAGCCATGGATTTTCAAAACTTCCCTTGAAATAACCTGATGGAAGATTGGAAAAAAAAAGGGAAAAGGTTTCCTTCCAATCTTGAATTCCCAGAGATTGATTCCTGGCTCAGAGGCTATAGATAAATGGGATATCTTAAAAATTTAAGGCATTATGCTGCTATTATGCTGCTGGCTAATGGTGAATCTCTCTAAAACAAGCTGATTTTATTGTGGTACTTGAGGTTTTACCGTGGACCAGGGATTGCAGCCATTTTCCTGATCATACTTATTTGATAGCAAATATCACTAGTGTGTGCCTTGTTGTCTTTATATAAAGGACCTATGGAATTGGGGGAACAGCTTGGTGACCCTGGGAGGCTTGTTACTCCTCTGATGGAAGAGGTTCATAGTGCCTGGCCTTGTTGATACACAGTATGCCTTGCACTGATTAGCAAACTACATTCCCTCCTTGGTCAGTCTGCTGTCTTTATGAACCAGGTCACCCTTCCAAAGACAATATTCTTACAGGAATAAACTAGCTGTGCAATAAAAAGCCTTCTTCAGGACCTACCCTCCTAAAAAGTCATCAAGGAGTTGACAATTATTTTTATCCCTTCACAAGGACTCATCTTTCCTCTACCACAGCATGAGTAAGTGTTGAATATAACAATATTTGGCCAAAGGAGCTGAGGAGAGATCTCTAGAATGAGAGGTTGCTGGAAGTGTTAGGAGACGGGATGAAAACATTGAAAAGCTTTATCAGTGAGAAAAAGGAAAGGAACCAGAGAAAACTGCTAGGGGTGAGTTAAGTTGGAGTCTACTTGCAGTCTTTGTGGAGTTTTATCATCAGTCTTGAGTTTCTACCTCATTCTGCTACCTACTAGTTATCTGATCCTGGGAAAATTACACAACATATTTCATATCACATTCTTCCCTATGAAAATGGGAATGATAATGTTTTCTTTGAAGGCATTTTATAGGATTAAATAAAAGAAGAGACATGTGAAGTGCCTAGTATAGAGCACATCATTATATGCACTATTACTAATATTAATCTCAACTTTATTTTTAAATATTTGATAACATTGTTTTACTTTCATTATATTTAGTTATAAAATTGTGCTTAATTCTAAAATATACTGTTTTTATTTAAACAAAATAAAATATAATATGTAAATGACAGTACATGTTCTGCACACACAAAGCAAATAGCATTTAGGCAATTAATGACTAAGATCTAGAAAAGCCACCCTAAGTAATGCTATGTACTGAGAACTGTGTTATCCCTATGCAGGATGCCTACAGAAATGAGTCAGACTTCTGGCCCTCAAATATCTCACAGCTGACTAGCGGGGTTTGTATGGCATCTGGTATATATATGGTTCTGCCACAGCTGTCAACTATTGAACTAACTGCAGTATGGAAAGAAACAATTTCCCTTATCAGTGTCACATCTGAAAGATTAATTAGTTACTTCAACCAATATTCATTGATGTTCTTCCAGTGGTATCAGGCAGTGTCCTAGATGGTGGACTTTCAAAAACCAATGAAATATGACCATTCCCTTCAAGAGGCTTACAATATGGCAGGGTTGAAAAACACATTCATTGTATCAATAGATATTTTCTGAATGATGACATTGTGTGCTGAGCAAAGTTGCCGGCTGCTTGATGTATACCAGTGAGCAAGAGAAAAAGATCCCCACCATGAAGTGGATTATATTCTAGAGGGGCAATGGGGAAAAAGAGAAAGAAGCAATAAACATAATAAATATGCAAATTACCTAGTCTGCTAGGTGATACATGCTATAAAGAAAAGAAAATTTGGGACACGGTTAAGGGGATCAGAAATATCAGGGGTAGCATGGAAGTGAGGAGTTAGCCATGCAGCAAAGAGAGCAGGAACATTCCAAACAATGGGCTAGTTAGAGCAAAGGCTCTGAGATGGGCACCTGCCTGAGATAATGTAGAAACTGCAGAGTCCAGTTCACCTGGAGATAAATGATTAAAGGAGAGAGTGATAGGGAGTAAAATCAAAGAAGGAGGGGCCAAATTTTATAAGGCGTGTTAGTCAGGACCCTCTAGGGAAACAGAACTGATAGGAGATATCTGTAAATATCATGAGATTTTATGAAATTGTCTCATGAGACTTTGGGGTGAGTGAGTCCAAATTTCATAGAGCAGGCTGCAAACCGGGACCTCCAATAAAGGTTTTCAATGATTTCTCCAGGAGAAGCTGGCTGGATGAAGTAAAGATGGAAATTCTTCCTTCTGACTGCTGACATCAACAATTCTTTTAAGGCCTTCAACTGATTGGATAAGATGTCTCTCATTGCTGAAGGCAACCACCTAGTTGATTATAGATTTAGTCAGCCATAGATGCAATCAACTTACTAATGATTTAGGTCCATGAAATATCCTCACAGTAAGAATTAAGCCAGTGTTTGCATGATCAAACAACAGGGTGCCATTATTTGGCCAAGTTGACACATGAGCCTAACAATCACAGTAAACTTGGCAGCCATACACATCATCTTAAACAATACTTATTCTCTAAATAAAAACAATAAAAGAAATAATTTTGTCTAACAACATTCAACTGTCCTGTGGACAACCAGGATAGGGTGCAAGTCTCTCCAGGATAGGGTGCAAGTCCTTGAGTAATATTCACTCTTAAACTTGATATCCTATAATTAAATATTATGACATTAAACAATTATAACTTATGTCATATGACAAGGGGATAAGATAGGGAAGAAAACAAAGATATTTGATTTATGTACTTATACAAATATACTCATAATAAAAGAAGAAGAAACATTCATAAACATCGCATTCCTCATTTCTGTAACTGGTCACATTAGTGTAGTTCATATTTATCACTACTTTCTTCCACTACCATTCCATACTACCTTTATCCTCAGCAAGCACCTCAGCTGCCATGGCTCTTTGCCAGGTGGGATGAACCAAACCTTCATTCCTGAAGTTTCTGGGCCATTGGTAGTCCTGCATGGATTGGGTTGTTGCAATTTCCATTGACTTTAATCACAGGGCATGGTAGTATGAAGAGATGCCCTAGGGTATCTCCGGTATTCCAGGCAATCTCCTCTTCACCTTTATTGTGCAGTCGCAGTCCTATTTCCCCTTCATAGTCAGGATCAATCACCCCAGCCAGGATAGTAATTGCCTTCTTTGCTTGTTGATTCAGAGGCATGAGGAGAAGAAAGTGAACAGGTGGCCTTGATTTCCAGTTCAGTGGAATCATTGTTGTATCTCCTGGTAGAAGCATTCCTCCTTTTGGAACTAAGACCTGTAGACCAGCAGAGCTTAAGGTGACAAGGACAGGAAGCAAAAATTTTTCTAGTGGATCACTAGGGGTAATAATGAGTGGTATCACTCCCATCTCCAACACATGATTCCTGGACCTATGAATCCTGGCTATGGGAGAAACAGTACCATAGAGTGGATGCTGATTTAGAGCATACATAACCTCCTGGAGAACACTGCCCCAGCCCTGCAAGGTACTGCCACCTAGTTGGCACTACAGTTGGGTCTTCAAGAGGCCATTCCACTGTTCTTTAAATCCTGCTTTTTTTTTTAATAGACTTTATTTTTAGAGCAGTTGTAGGTTTACAGAAAATTTTCACAGAAAATAGAGTTCCTAAATACTTTCCCACAAAGTTTTCCCTATTAATAACATTTTCCATTAGCGTGTTACATTTATTGCAGTTGATGAACCAATATTATTCAATCTAACCATCTTTTGGAGAATGGTTTGCACCCTGCTATTATACTCAGAAGTTTGGTCATCATAGTGTTCTTTCAAATGTTTAATTTATTGCCATTGATGATGGGGAACATGGTAAAGCCAGTGAATTCCATGAGCATGTGCCCATTCCCACATATCATTTGCTATGAAGTAGGTTGCTTGATTAGAAGCAATGCTGTGTGAAATACCATGATGGCGGATAAGGCATTCTGTAAGTCCAGGGATGGTAGTTTTTAAGAAGCATTGTGTGCAGGGAAAGCAAACCCATATCCAGAGTATGTTTCTATTCCATTTAGAACAAATTGCTGCCACTTCCATGACAGAAGCGATTCAATGTAATCAACCTGAATTGATCACCTCGGGGAAGGTGCCATATTGGGGATGGAGTATGGGTCTCTGCTGCTGGCACATTGGGCTTTTGGCAGTGGCTGTAGCCAGGTCAGCTTTGGTGAGGGGAAATCCATGTTCCTGAGCCCATGCATAACCTCCATCCCTACCATCATAGCAGCTTTGTTCATGAGCCCATTGGGCAATGACTGGTGTGGCTGGTGAAAGAAGCTGACCATTATCCATAGAACTAGTAATCTTAAATACTTGAGTATTAAAAATTTCCTCTGCTGAGGTCACCTTCTGGTGAGCATTCACGTGGAACACAAATATCTTTATTGGGTTTTTTTGCCCACTCAGAAAGGTCTGTCCACATAGCTCTCTCCCAGACCTCTTTGTCACCAATTTTCCAATCATGTTCCTTCCAAATCCCTGACCATCCAGCTAAACCACTGGTGACAGCCAATGAATCAGTGTACAAATGCAGCTCCAGCCATTTCTCCTTCCAAGAAAATGAACAACCAGGTACATAGCCCAAGGTTCTGCCCACTGGGAGAATTTCCCTTCACCACTGTCCTTCAGGGACATCCCAGAAAGGGAATGCAATGCTACAACTGTCCATTTTCAGGCAGTACCTGCATATTGTGCAGAACCATCTGTAAACCAAGCCTGAGTTTTCTCTTCCTCAGTCAAATGAACCCCCTAAGAGGTCATAGATGTGGGCTGGTAAAGAGAAGGTAATGTGGCAGGAGTTGGGGTCATGGGCTTTTGGACCACTTCCACATTGTGCCTTCAGGACCACTCAAGCCCTATCTTATATATACCAATTCCATTTTTTTTTAATAATTTAAATTGCTTTATTATTTATTATTTATTTTTATTTATTTTTTATTGTGGGTAAAAATCAAAATTTTCACAATACATACCAATATTTGTAAAATGATATATAAATATATATGGGCATTTGCTTACAAAAATGTTATATACATATATATATATATATATATATATATATATATATATTTTTTTTTTTTAAGGTGCTTAGATTACCTAAATATTACATGGAAACTACAGGGATTCCCGTGTTCCCCACCTCCCACACCTCCCACAACATCCCACACAAACATCTC
>JAKSZT010054419.1:11383322-11435504 GCA_026826555.1 Tolypeutes matacus | reverse complement strand
ACACATGGAATAACGTGGATGAATCTTGAAGACCTTATGTTGAGTGAAGCAAGCCAGGCACTGAAGGATGAACAGTATATGACCTCACTGATCTGAACTGAGGAAAGAGAGCAGTCTCTGAGAACCATTGTCTGAAAGATAGGTTAACAAAGGAGAGTAAGAAAGGAGCAGGCTTTGAGCAATCTCCTATATGGACATAATCTATGGTAAAGGGATAGAGTGTGGTTGCATGTTGGGGGATGGGGCAGATGGGTGGTGGTGTTCCTGGGTTTGGTGGTACAGCACTGGGGGGTGGGTGGATTAGAAAGTGCTGGTTCAAATCCCCAGGGCATGTAACTGTGAATCTTGACATTCCATGGGTTAGGAGAGGGGGGTATCATGGGCCCTGGGGGGCTGGGGAGAAGGGAACAGTCAAGATCTAATGGGTTGTTTGGTGGTCATGGGGAAGGTTTTTCATTACCTTTCAGTAATGGACACAGGACATGGTAAATATCATCAAAATTATTAAACTGTATCATCTAAATTGTAAACTATACTGTAAATCACTGACAATGTTTAGTTGTTATATTTTGCTATCTGCATAACAGTTATAACAGTGCTAACAACCAAAAAAAAAAGGAGGGGGAGTTAATATGGGGTGGGGAAGGGGGGGTGGTTTGGTATCTGGGAGTCTCCGGCACTCCATGTGTGCCTTTGCTGTGACCTAAAACTTCTTTGAAAATTAAATGAAAAAATTGGGAGACAATGGGGATTGAGAGGAGGAAGGTGTCATGGCACACCAGACATCCGATAACACAGTGATAAAGGGAAGGAAAAAAGGGAAAAAAGAAGAAAGAAAGGAAATAAAAATAAATATATATATATATATATATATATTTTAAAGGCATTTCCTTTGCTTTTTTGCCCATTTTTTGAATGTCCCAATCCACTAATTATATTTTATTTTGTTTTGTTCTTTGTTTGATTATTTGTTTTTTTTTTCCTTCTCTCTTTTTTTTTTTTTTCCCCCTGAGTTTCCTTATGTTTGTCTCTTGCATGTAAGCTTATCACACTTGTTTCTTTTTCCTAGTAAGTGTATTTGATTATTTTATGGACTAAATGTTCATGGAGGATTTGGATCACAGAAGGGTTACAACGGGTACTGCGGGGGATTATTGGGGGGAGGGTGTCTGGGGGGGGGTTTCGTGGGGATTGGTTCAACGGAATATACTTGAAAGATATACAAAATCATTCAAAGGATCGGGGGATGGGGCATGGTCACGATGGGTGGATAATCACACAATAAATGAGGGAATCTGAATTCCTAGCCTGGAGAGCTCTGCCACAATCTCCAAGGGAGCAGCAATAGTCCTCTGTGTGTAGGGACAGTCCCTGTCAAAATAGGATGACCCACTGATGTTTTTTTTGTTTGTTTGTTTTGTTTTATTGATGACTACCCTTGTGAGTCTTTGCTCTTGTAAATGAGACTTAGCCTGCAGTTGTGGGGTGCCTAAGGGTTGCCACCTGAGAGCCTCCTTGTTGCTCAAATGTGGCCTCTCTCTAAGCCAAACTCAGCATATGATTGCATTACTTTCCCCCCAACGTGGGACATGACTCCCGGGGATGAGCCTCCCTGGCAACGAGGGATTAATACCAAGTGCCAACTAGCAGCTTTGTGCAGTGGCAGTATCGTAGCCAATGAGGTTTATCCGAGGCACGATTATTGCTAATTGAAAACTTTTCCCAAGTGCCAACTGGCTACACAACTGGAAAAAGACCTTGAATAAAAGGGGGAAATGGTAAAGACAAATGAGTTCAAGTGGCTAAGAGACTTCAAAGAGAGTCGGGAGGTCATCCCAGAGGTAACTCTTATGCACACCTCAGTAGGAGCTCATAGAACATCTAAGTGCCTATCACCCCACTCAGTGGGGTTCCTGAGAGCTCTGGAGACACCCTGGTCCTATATAAGGGGTGATAGCCCCAGAGACTGATGCCTTATCAGTGGGTTCTATTTTGGAATCTGTGCTCCTGAGAGTGACAGAATTAGACTCAAATAAGTCCTCCCTGCACATGGTTCACCAGTCCCTTCTATTCAAACCTACATGTGATGCTGGAGTTTCTTAGGTATACTTCCAGAGACTGGAGCCTCCCGCCTACCTACGTGCCAGGTGTGCATGAAATCTAGGTGGAGCTGCAACTCCTACCCTACAGCTCAATGGACTCATCCAAGTCACCTGGTGAGGAGACAACGATGGGAAATGGCCATCCCAGGGAATGGAGAGGGCCTGCATCTGCAGGCAGGATCATCCCACCCACCATATCCATGGGATATAAGCCCTCTCTCACTTGGAGTTGGAGTGGACATCACCATCCCAGTCGCCTCTGGATTGGGGGAAGAACTATGGACTAGAGTGGACTTGATGGTATTCTCTTGCTCACATATGGTGATTCTTGCAATGCAAGAAATTATATCAATGAGGTGGAGCCAGTGGCCACTTGACACTTTTGGGGTAGGGAGGGGATGAGCAGTTGAAATACAGGGGCTTCTTTGGGAGTTGGAGGTTGTCCTGAGTACTGTTGTGGCAATGGATGTAGGCCATTTTCAATCAGCACACACCACTCAGAACTGAGTGGGAGAGAGTGTGGTCTACAGTGTGAACTGTGGTCTATGGTTGGTGGCAAGGCCCCAGGATGTGTAAATTCATTGAGGGTGGTGGGCCACACTGTGGGAGATGTTTGTGTGGGATGTGGTGGGAGGTGTGGGAGGTGGGCAACATGGGAATCCCAGTGGGTTCCGTGTAATATTTTAGGTAATCTAAGCACCTCTTAAAATATATGTATATATATATATATGTATAAAAATAACATTTTTGTAAGCAAATACACATATATGCATATATATTTATATAACATTTTGCAAATGTTTGCATGTATTATGAGAATTTTTATTTTTACCCATAATAAAAAAAAAAAAAAAAAGAAAGTAAAAGGAAAATAAGACAATAGGGAATCATACAGGAGATATTGCCACTGTACATAAAAGATAACAAATCTACAGTGATGAAAGACACAATGAAAAAAAATTTCATTTTATTATTATTCTTCTTAATTTTTGTATTTTATTTGTTATTTTTTTATTATTATTTTATTTTCTTCTTACTTTTGTCTTTACTTTTTTAATAATTTTTTTTTTAAATATACTTAAATTACATAAATGTTACACAAAAAAATATAGGGATTCCCACATGCCCCACTCTCCACACTCCCACACCTTCCCACATAAACATCCTTCATTAGTGGGCACATTCATTGCAATTGATAAACGCATCCTGGGGGGTTGCCACTGAGCATGGACCATAGTTCACATTGTATTCTACCCTCTCTCCCACGTAGTTCTGCATGTTATGTGACGACATAAAATGGCCTATATCTGTTGTTGCAATGTCATTCAGGATGATTCCCAAGTCCCAAAAAAGCCCCCATATTACAACTGATTTTCCTTCTCCCTGCCCCCGGAGCCTCCAGTGGTCACTGCCTCCACATCAATGTTGTAATTTCTTCAAATGTTAGAATCATAATAGGTTTATAGTAGAATACCAGTAAGTCCACTCTAGTCCATAGTTCATTTCCCAATCCTGAGGATTCTGTGATGTCCACTCCACCTCTAATTGAGAGGAGGTTTCAATCCCATACAGCCGATGGATGGGACTCTCTTGCTTGCAGTTGTAGGCTCTCTATTTTCCTTGGTATGGTGGTGTCAATCCTCACCTCCTTGTTAGTTGTCCTGGGTGAGTCCAATGACCTGGAGAGTAGGTGTTGCAACTCTACTGAGGTTCTGGTCCCAGATGGCACATGGACAGCCCAAAGACTCATGTCTCTTGGACGTACATCTACAAAGTCCAGCACCAAGTATAGGTTTAAATAGAAGGGACAGATGAACCATGTGTAGGGAAGCCATAATTGAGTCTATCTCTGTCACTCTCAGGAGCACAAACTCCAAAGTAGGGCCCACTGGTAAGGCACCAAACTCTGGAGCTATCTGCCTTGACCATAGGACCTGGGTGTCTCTAGATCCCTCAGGAGTCCCACTATTTGAGGTAGTATCCACTTTGGCAGTCTATGAGATCCTGCTGAGAAGTGCATAGCTTTACTTCTGCGATCACCTCCAGACTCACTTTGAAGTCTCTTAGCCATATAAACTCATTTGTCTTTACCTTTTCCCCCTTTTATTCGAGGTCTTTTACCAGTTGCATTGCTAGTCGGTGCTTGGTAGTAATCCTTTGGTACCAGGGAAGCTCATCCCTGGGAGTTATGCCCCACCCCAGGGGGAAGGTAGTGTGTTTACATGCTGAGTTTGGCTTAGAGAGATGCCACATTTGAGCAACAAGGAGGCTTTCAGGGGGTAACTCTTAGGCAATATATGATACTAGGCTTAGTTTTAATTTCACAAGAAAGTGTTCATAAGTACAACCATCAATATCAATGCGTAATGGTCTATCCTCATTCAGTACGCACTGCCCTTGTACTCGGGGAATTTTTGCTGCTGTATTAGAGAATGTAGCAGGATTTACCAGGATGGAAATTCAATATTCTTTCGGTTATTGTGTGGGTCTCCACCCACCAAGGCAATGCCCCATGAATACTTGAACATATTCATATGTTATAGAGGCATGCCCCAGGTGTGGCCCTCCCCACACATCTCCCCATCACTGACAGCACACACCAGTGATCTTCCTCTGCCACAGTTGTGACCCTTCTGTGATCCAAAACCTCCCCCAAAACAAAGCAAAAAAAAACAACAACTGCAAATAAAAATAATAAGAAAACAAAATAATAATTGTAGTGATATTATTGGTTTGGGTGGTGCAGGTTTGACAGGTGGGTAGATTGGGGAGGGTGGCTTGGAAGGTCCAGGGAACTGGGGGGAAGGTTTGGAGAGGGACCAGGTGAACACTGGGGATTTGCAGATATGTGGTTGAAAGTACAAAGTTGGGAATGCTCTTGTGGCAATATGACAAGGAAGTGTTACTGGTTTAAGGTGTTGGATAGGGGGTGGATTTTGGGACTGGGCATACCTGGAGTACGCTTCTAGGGAGTGTGTGAGTGATCATTTTGTCACAATGTGTTGTATCAGTGGGTGGAGACCCACATAATGAGCAGGAAGGAGTTGGACTCCCATCCTGGGGAGGACCGATTTGTTCACAAACAGAGAGGCAGGAGTCTCTCGAGAGCATGGGTGGTTCCTAATAGGGGAGGACAAACCAGTGTGTCAAGACCTCAGTGTTGTTGCAAGTAACTATGAATCTTGTCATCCAAGCAGTGAAGCCAGGGGGTCGCCATGGACCCCTAGGGGATGGGAAGGGAGGAATAGAACAGATCGAACAGCCAGGTATTTAGTGGGCAATGGAAGTGTTCTACATGATCTTGCAATGATGGATACAGGCCATATTAAATATCATCAAAATTTATAAAAGTGTACAGTCTAAAATGTAAACCATAATGTAAATCATTAACCATGATTAGTAGCTATGTTTCACTATTTTTATATCAGTTATAACAAAGGTATCATCCACATATAAAAAGGTATTAATATGGGAAGGGGGAAGGGGAGGATGTTGGGTATATGAGAGTCCCCTGCATGTGACTTTACTATGACCTAGAACTTCTTTGTAAACAAAATAAAAAATAGTTAGACACTGGGGAATAGATGGAAGAAAATTCCACTGTACTTACAGGATATCAGATATTACAGTGATGAAAGGCAAAATATAAAAAAAAAATTATTTTATATTTTTCATTATTTTTTAATATCCCAATATTTTAATTTAATTTAATTTTAATTTTTAAAATTTTTTATGTATATTATTTCTTATATTTAAACCTATCATTATTATTTCATTTTCCTATTAATTGTATTTGGCTATTTTAATGCCTTCATTTTTTAAGAAGCATTGGATCACAGAAGGGTTACAACTGGGATAGGGGAGGATCATTGGTGTGGGGTGTTAGTGATGGGGGATACGTAAGAGGAAGTTCACCTGGGCATATACATAAGGTATATAAATATGTTCAAATGTTCACGGGGCATTGTCACAGTGGGAGGAGACTCACACAATAACCAAGAGAATACTGAATTCCCATCCTGGAGAGCTCTGCCACATTCTCTAATTGTTAAAGGGGGAAAGTAGGAGAGGGAGAGGGGTGGGGTATATGAGAATCCCTTATATTTTTTATGTAACATTTATGTAATCAAAAGCTTCAAATAAAATGTTTAAAAAAATATTCTGTTTGTCAAGAATCACTCTTGGTACCAAGCCCTATCAGTCAGGGTTCTCTAGGTTAACAGCACCATCAGGAGATAAATGTAAATGAGATTTTATAAAATTGTCTCACATGACTGTGGGTATGAATGAGTCCAAATGCTGTAGGGCAGGCCGCAAGCTGGGAACTTCAATGAAGATTTTCGTTGTATTCTGACTGGTGGAATTAGAGATGGAAATGATCACTTCTGACTGATGATATCTACACTTCTCCTTTTAAGGCTTTCAGCTGCTAGGATGAGACATCGCTTATTGGTGCAGGCAATCTCCTAAGTTGATTGTAGATGCAATCAGCCATAGCTACAATAAATTGACTAATTAAGTCCACCTCATGTCCTCACATTAACAAGTAGGCCAGGGCTTGCTTGACAAAACAACTGGGCACCATTACTTGGCCAAGTTGACACATGAGCCTAACCATCATATAGAGCCTTGTAGACCTTCGTAAGGACTTGCCATTTTATTCTGACACATGATCAGCATAGCAAAAGAAAGGGTTATAGATGATGAATTAGAAGTATGTACAGTGTATACTATCCATGAAAAAGAGGGACACACCTCACAATGAAATTGAAGTAGTGGTAAAACAAGCAGAAGAAATCAAGGAGTGCTACCTCCTTGTGAGAGTGGAAGAGCTCACCTGCTATTGACTTGACAGTCCCATTGAATACTGAGTTCACATATTGATTTGGTGCACATCTATGCTATTACTCACAAAATGACATAATTAGCAGTCCAATATTAATTCAATGATCCATCTATTAAGTAATAAAAACAAGATTTTGGAAACACGTGGAGGTTGATTTGAAAGACACAGCCCACACTCCTTCCTAGGTGAAAGACATGTATGGAGCTGTTCTATGTTCACTCATTTTTCATTTGTTATTGATAATTAACAATTAACAGTTACAAGAACAAGTATCCTTCATGATCCATGTAGCTTGTGCCATAATATTTCATTCAATCAATATATTTTGAATCCTTGATGTACACCAACTTCCAAGCACTATGCTGAATCAGGGGCAACAGATATGTTTCAGGTTAAGTCCCATGTTTCTCATAAACATACAGACAGATCATTGCAGAACTATTATGATTAAAGCTATGACAGAATTAAGTCAAGGGAACCTGGAGAAAAAGGAGGATAATTTAATCTCAGTGTAAGTGGTGGGTGAACACATGGTCAGAAAAACCTTTTCAAGAGAGGTGAGGTTAATGAGGTTTTATTATCTCCATTTTACAGATGAGAACTATTACCATCAAAAATATTAACTTGCCTAAGGCTGCCTCGGTACTGAGACAGCCAAATTTAAATTCTAGGTCAGTTGGATTACAAAACACTGCTTGTCTAATTGACTGCTGCCAAAATCACTTTTCCTGGTTCCACTTCCTCTTAAAATATGCCAAAGTTCTCTCTGGTATGTCATGGACCTTCCCCTGAAAGATGGGCCTAGCTGTGACCTCTGTAGGGCTCTGAGAATATCTTTAATCTTTAACCTTTCCTAGTCCAGGTAACAAATATTTCTGGGGAGCTTCTCTTTCTTAGGATTGTACTTCATTAAGTAAGGCACCCAAATTCCACGATGATGCGTCTAATATTGCTGTCACTTTCCAATCTGCCTATTCCTTCCTAACTCAGAGAAAATGCAGATGTACCGCAGAATTGTTTGTTTCAGAGCAGATACTCACTGCTTTGATCCTGGTGTCCTGGAATTTTACAATGGAAACTTTGCTATCTGGGGTGTGTGTATTTTCCAGGTGGAAAAGATTTTGAGTGGAAGAAGACTGTATCTACAGGAATGACCTCTAAATCTCAAGAGCTATTAACGTAAGTGAACTGTATCATAATGAGTGGAAGACAATTAGCCCTGGAGTCAGACTAACCAGCTCCACAACTTACTAGCTTAGTTACTTAAACTCATCTTACCCTGATTTTTTTTTAAATATACTTTAAATTTTTTTAAAAAGATACTTAGATTACATAAATGTTACATAAAAAATGTAGGAGATTCCTATTTGCCCCACGCTCTACCCCTCCTACAATTTCCCACATTAACAATATTCTTCATTAGTGTGGTATATTTGTTACAATTGACAAACACATATTGGAGCATTGCCACTAAGTGTGGATTTAGTTTACATTGTAGTTTAAACTCTCTCCCACACAATTTTGTAAGTTATGACAAGATATATCTATATCTGCTTTTGCAACATCATTGGCCTATCTGTCTTGTTGTAATATATGTCATTGGAAGATATATCTGTATCTGTCATTGCAACGTCATTCAGGACAATACCAGTGTCTCAAAAATGCCCCTATATTACACCTACTTTTCCCTCTTCCTCCCCTCAGAACTTCCGGTGGCCACTGCCTCCATAACAATGATAAAAGTTCTTCCATTGCTAGAATAACAATAAGTCTATAGTAGAATAACAGTAAGTCTACTCTAGTCCATCTTTCATCCCCCCATCCTGAGGATTCTGGAATTTTTAAAATATACTTTAAAATTTTTTTTTAAAAAAAGATACCACTTAATCTTTATTGGGCAATATTGATAATTGCTTTTTAGGTTAGTTGGTAAATACATATAACCTGCATAAAACAAAGCAGATCACCAGTAGTGGTTAGGAGAATTATCTGATCATGTGTATGCACGAGTAGATTGTGCACTTCTAAAGGGCAGGCACACTGTCTGACTCATCACTGTGCTTCCCTAATGCCCTGCTGATTCATTGTTGTGTTTCCTAAATGCCCTGTACCATGTCTAGAACATGGTAGGTGTCAGTAAGTATTTACTGAAAAGAGTCAAAGCCTTGGTCTCTCCCTATGAAAAATGACAGTGTTTGGCCTGGTAGTGCTTTCCAACTTTAGCACCCAAAAGTTCTATAGAAACTGCTCATGTGCCAGACAAAAGTTAAAATTTTCTGCAATGTGACTTCTGTCATGGTTATTTTCATATGAGCCACTGAATTGAATGTGGGCCAGATTTGTTTCCTTACCTCCTTTGACACTGGATGCGTGATATATATACCCACTAATACAAAAATGTCATTGTAATCCATAATGAACATCACCGAGTCAGTTGTGAAGGTGCAAATTTTATCCAATTCGTTGCCTGGAGTGATGGAAAAATAAAATATCTTCTTCTGTGTTACTTCATTCTGTTTTATGATTGCAGGAGAAATTGAAGCTCCAAATTGTCAAGGTGACATAGTTATTAATTGGTGGAAATGAGATAGTTGCTCTTTTCACTATATTCTGCAGAAGAAGAATATGGAAAATATCTCTCTGATCTCAGCGCTTCTTAACAAGTGATCACCTTACCTAAGAAGTGAACTCTGAACATCATCAAACAATGTCATTTCCCCTGATAGAACATTTCTTTGGACAAGACATGGTGGTGGTGTGAGTACACTGGATAGGGAGACATGAAAATTTGAATTCAAATTCTAACTCCATTCTACACCTTAATTTTCTTTTCTATAAAATATGGAAATGATAACTGCCTTGCTGAGATGCTCTGAGTATTAAATGAGATAACAGATTTAACACAGTCTTGGCACACAGACAGGTCTTAACAAATATTAGAGACCATAATCTCATCCCTTTTATTCTGACCCCAAGGAAAGTTAAATGTCAACCTCTTTAAACAGAGGTTAAATTTCTACTATGAAAAATACTTTCTCCTTCTCTAATTACTTCTGTTTGGATGTTAACAGTTGCTTCAGCTAACTTTTCCTGCATAAAAAACCACCCCTAAATTTAGTAACTTTTAAACAACAATCATTTATTGTGCTCAGAATTCTTCAGGTCAACTATATCAGCTGGGCTTGGCGCATAGTTCTGCTTTTTTCAGCTAGGCTCACTTAACGCATCTATGGTGAACATCCTGTCAGCTAAGTAGGGCTGGATGGTCTAGGATGGCTTCACTCACATGTCTAGCAATTGGCTAATGGTGAAATTGCTATGCATTTGAAAATGGTTTTTATTCTTTCAGAAAAAAGTCACAGCTATTATTTCTCTATTGCTCTAATAGGTAAATAATAAAATTAATTTATGAAGTTCTGAAAAGAAAACTTATATGAAAATTTCAATGCTACTGCGTTAAACCTGTAAGTTGTTGATCTCCTTATCCAGATGCATGCTATGACTTTGCCAATACTAGGCCAGACTATACCTTTTTCCATATTATGGTGTTCCTATTTCTCTCCTTTCCAATAAATATGAATATGTATAATCTGATGCAGAAGTGACTGAATAGATTACAAAATTGCACTGCCTGTGAGACAAGGGGATAGTACCTGGTAATTGGTAACTGGGATGTAGCTGGGCCCTGGTATGACCATTTTAATGGTTTTCTCCCCACCCAGCCATCAGCCCAATCTCCTGGCTTTGCCAGACTGCTCTTCATTTATTCAAGTCATCTTTCAAAGCTTTGAGTACAATTTTTTAAAAATAATTTTCTACTACTAAGTCCTAGCCACTTTTTTGGATCACTCTCTGTTTTATTTGTTTTGTGGTGGTTGATAATGGGTGATCATTCCACTCATTATATTTTCTACATGATTGTTGTTGGTATATAGTAAAGTTATTGATACCTTAAATTTTAATATTTTATCTACCATTAAAAGGAATTTAATATTTGCAGTGTTTCTTAGGTGTTTCCCAAGGATATACTCATTAGAAATCAACATGAAAATATGAAGGTATTTCCATAGGCCGGTTTTCCAAAACCCCACCCAGTGTTTATCAGTGTGAAAGACAGAAAAGGGTGGAGTGCACTGAAGGTGGAGATTCTTGGGATTTAATAAAACTCTACTTCAGGTTGTTCTCCAGTTGTTAGGTCTACCTATCAGCCAAAGTGAACATGGCCTAAACAAGTAGACTGGGAGTTTACTGACTAGGAAACTGAGGAACTGAGGTTAGGTAAAGTAACCAGGAATTCAAGAAAAATGTTTAGTTTGCGGCTGTGCCAAGATGCTTGGTATGGCTTAGATCCCGGACACGTTGATGAGATAAAACTGCATGATGTGACTCAGCAAAGATTAGACATTGTTTTGCCAAGAATACCGTTAACCATTGTGACAAAACCGAGCCTTCATAGAAATGAATTAATGCTATACATTATTGGTGAGGATGATGATGGTCTTGACTTTTCTGTGTGTAAAATGATTTCATCACGTGTTTCCTTCAACTTGGCTGGGAGAGTGAGGAGAAACGTCCAGCAGCGCCACCGCCACGTTTAGCTCAAAGACACACGTAGAAACGATCTTGTCCAAAATCACAATGTGGAGAATTTAACTCCCTGTAAAGGTGAGTCCTGTCCCCAGAGGTACAAAGAGCCTGCACAGTCCGCTTGAGGCTTCTTAGCGGTGAAGCTGGGAGACCCTCGCCCCCACCCTTGTCCTAGAACGCGAACGCGCACGTGCATGGGAACGCGAACGCGCACGTGATTTTGCCTCTTTTCTCTCAACCCCCGCCGGGGCGACAGAGAGAGTGCGGGATTCGCGGGCGGGCTTGATAGAGGGTGGCGGACTCCCGTCGGGGTGGGGTGGGGTGGGGGGCGGCGGCGCGTCTACCCAGGCGTTTGGGCCCTAGGGATCCGCATTTCCTTCCTCAATCCCCAGCACCGCGCAGGACCGGCCGGCTGGCCGCTCAACGGACTGACTGACTGACTTAGCTCGCGCCGTTCCGCCCCCGCCCTATCTTTCCCTCGGTTCCCCTGGGCTCACCCACCAGGCTACTCTTTCTCCCCGCCCCACGCCTCGACCCTTTCCCTTCCCAGCACTTCGGCTTGTGCCCGCGGCGGCGGCGGCGGCGGCTGCCGGGCCCGCGGCGGCCACCCGAGCAGCAGCGGTTGGAGGAGTCGGCCTGGAGGATGAAGTGTAAATCGAACCAGACGCGGACCTACGACCCGGAGGGGTTCAAGAAGCGGGCGGCGTGCCTGTGCTTCCGGAGCGAGCTGGAGGACGAGGTCCTGTTAGTGAGTAGCAGTCGGTACCCGGACCGCTGGATCGTGCCGGGAGGGGGCTTGGAGCCCGAGGAGGAGCCGGACGGTGCAGCAGTCCGAGAGGTGTACGAAGAGGCGGGAGTCAGGGGGAAGTTAGGCCGGCTCCTGGGCATATTCGAACAGAACCAAGATCGCAAGCACAGAACGTATGTGTATGTACTGACGGTCACTGAGATCCTGGAGGATTGGGAAGATTCGGTTAGCATTGGGAGGAAGCGAGAGTGGTTCAAAATCGAAGATGCGATCAAGGTTCTCCAGTGCCACAAGCCCGTGCATGCCGAATATCTGGAAAAACTAAAGCTGGGCGGTTCCCCAGCCAATGGAAACTCCATGGCCCGGTCCCTGCCAGATAGCGATCCCTAGTATGTACCGATCCTACACAGACTAATACTTTCTCCCCTACCTTAAAGCAAATAATTCCTGGAGCACCTCTGATACCATGTGCGGTCTCTCGGGGTGGAGGGAAGCTTCTTTTGTTTCCTTGGCAAACCCCTGAATCATGCTTGAAACTGTCTCAATTGCCAGGCAGTGCCTTTAGATAATTTGTACGTTTTTCGGATGCCTTGAAAATCCTTTCTTGGTAGCACTGTAAAATATTTCGGTGAGCCAAAACCACATGGGATTTTTTTTAACGTGCCTTAACTACTCATCCTGTGTGTGTGCGCGCACGTTGTGTTTTGTTTTACATTTCACATATTTATGCGGGAGTTGAGTGTGTGTGCGTTTTTGATACCACTCTTGTAGTTTATTTTGTAGTGTAGGCCTTTAAAATCCGATCAGCTTGGTTGTGTGAGCATCTTTAAATCCCCCCCACACCCACACACACACGCACACAACTTGTTTTCTCATTCATGTTATTAGCCCTTGACAGCAAGACCTTTGGTGGTAGGAATTGGTTTAAATGATCAGTTTTGAATTAAAAATAAATAAATAAATCCTTAAGACATTTTACCTCCTTCTGCTCTGGACAGTTTTATCCTGGGAAGTGTGATCTAATTTGTGCTTTTCGGAAATTTCTTTGTTTTTTCATATGCAGATCATTTGATTTTCAAAAAAAATCCAATTAATGATTTATTCACTGCTTACTTGAAATGACCATTTCCCCTGTAGATTAAGTGTAGTGTAACAAAATGATACCTGATAGAGTAGATATTTCTCGTGGAGCTATTGTTAGTCAAACACATTCAGGTATACACATCTTATCATGAAAACTGTATTCATCAAACATGCTATATAGCATACTCAACTTCCAACTCTTATTGCTTCTTTTCCAGTACCCTAGAAGAACTATGGTTATCTCAGTATGAACTAGTTTCTGACAGAAAGTTATTTCACATATTTAAATTTAATGGCATTCGGTTGAAATTCTCTGGCTACCAGTAGTCACAGGAATGGAATCTTATATGGTGATTACATTACTGTTGAGTGAGGTTGATTTCTTGCTAATCAGCTGTAAAAGAGATTTCTTTAAACTCTCAAGACACCTGAACTAACTTTTTAAAATAGTGTGGATTACTTTTATCTCAAGACAAATTTATTTGGGTGCCAAACTAAGATCTCTTACATGTGCCTTGAAACTTGTTTAAAACCAGGATTCCCATTTAAAAATACTTAGGTCTCCCTTCTGGAGCTCCCTCTATTCTCCCAGCCATGTCAGAAATTAGAGGGAAAGCCAACTTTGTGAAGAGGGTATTGGAGAGGAAAGGTCATTAAAAATAATGGTTTACACTTCAAAGTGATCAGTTTTTAAACACAGTTATGGCTAAAAATGTAATAATGTTACACTTAAAAAAAATAAATACATGCTTGACTGATATGCAATATATGTCCAGAACATTACACAAATACCATAAAACTTAATGAATTTTTACATAGTGAACACACACATCCAGTTCAAGAAATTGAATATAAACAAACAGCATCCAGTTCAAGAAATTGAACATTACTTTTAATTCAAAAGCCTAACTCATGTAACATCCCATTCACTACCTTGCCCTCCTGTTTTCTAATCCCATCAAAAAATTGTCTGTTTTTTACTTTTATATATTGAATATATATTTTTGCTGCCCCCTTGTGTGTGTTTGTTTTACACTTATACAGCATTCAAATATTTTTCTCCATTTGATTTGTGTTGTGATTCCACAAATTGATAATATTTATATGCATGCTGCCACAACGTGGGTGCTGTTGTACTTTTAAAGGAAATATTGTGCCATTGTTTTGAAATCGAATCTTTTTATACATTTAAATCCGGCTAAAGACAGTATAAGTTTTAGTTCACAAAATGTATTTCTGCATTAAGTCTGTCAAAGAAAAGAGTAAACTAGAAAACAAGTGACTTTTAAAAGCCAATGACAGTTTTAAAATCTGGATTATATAGTCTAATCAAATATGGTTATTGAGTATTTGTCTCTCAAAGTGAGATATTTTGAATTTTTGAAGCAAATATTTTTAATTCCAAAAAAATTATTTTTTATATTTAAACGGTGTCAAGTCCAAAATATTTTTTGCCAAGAACCTACTTATTCAAGAAGATTCCTAAATTCTACATTAACATTAACACAGCAGATATACTAGATTCTTATTTTATGGATGTTTTTGTAGATAAAATTTCTACCTGAAATGATGTCACAACTATTTGGGAGGCTTAACTTGCACTTAATATTCTTATTTGTAATAGTACATCATATTATTTGATTCTTAAGTTTATGTATTTTACAAAGGCAAAAATGCACAATATTCATATTAACAAATTCTTAAGAATTGTTAGCCAAAAATATTTTTTGGCCTTTTCTCTCCAGAAACATTTAGAGTATGTAGTGCTATTTGTCAAGATTACTATCAGGTGATTTTTGTGAAGTCTAGTCAAAATAATTAAGGGTCCCAAGGAGATACTTTTTTTTTCAAAGACTTAAATTCAAGAGTTTAGGCTAAAACACATGACCAGAGGGAGTATATAGAAAATTTCTAAAACCTCAGTGCTCCAAAGATTGACGTACAGTTGGGATTTTCATCTTCTAAGAGCATGTTTGGTGATGGCACTAAAAAATGCACAGCTAAATTTTTCAGCCCTCTCCTTGACAAAAAAGGAAAAACTATTCTCCACAGATAATCGAGATTTGCAGACATGAAAAAGTTAATTTCTGCATGTTTTATAAACAGCTGATATTTTCAGTTGGTCAAGTGCTTTATTCCAGTTAATGGATAGAGAAGAAACATTAGAAAGAAGTTAACATTGATACACTGCATACATAATTGTTACTGTCTCTGTAACCAAGCATAATTTTTTTTCAAAAAATGATATGTATAGATATATAGATAAATATAGATATATAAAATCTGTTGTCCATATCTAAAAGAAGCAAACTGAAATGATAAAGTTGTTATAAAATAATCCAATTGCTTTATTATTTTGCATAGATTCATTTGAGACAGTTTTAATTGCCTTGCATGATTTCATTTGAGAAGATTAGTTAATGCCAATTTGTTTATATTTAGAAATATATAAGCAGGAGCAACTATCTTGAAAGTGACACTAACATTAGAGGCTCCTTCCAGGGAAAATGGGGTCCTTAACTCAATGGTAAGGGCTTGGAAGCTGGAGCTGCCCTTCTGTTCCTGTTTTCTAAGTGGTTTCCAGTCTTCAGAGAGTAGTTCCTCGGAAACAGCTGTTATCTGGGAAAAGTTAGGTGAAAGTCTGGCCTCACAGCTAGGCAGATTTTTCACCTCTAGGTTTCCCTTGTGGGGGAGCCACCAGACACTACCATAAAGAGTTTTATCAATATTTTCCTGGTTGTTGTCTCCTAGTAAACTGCTATATTGCATTTAGCAGATTTTAAACATTTATAGGCAAACAGCACTAAAAGAAGTGAAGCCTCTATGGTGACCAATATTATTATGAGAGATTGCCTGATGTGATAGAAACTGCATTGGGACTTTGAGATCAGACAGACCTAAGGTTGAGAACTGGTTCTAATTATTGCCTAGTGATTTATCAATCTGTTTTTTTTTTTTTTTTAATCTTTCATTGGCTATAATAAAAATAAATACTTCATGAACCATCTCATTGTGAGAAGCCTTTCCTAACTGACCACCTGGGTTAAGAAACTGTCTTCTGTGTCGTGATTCTCAAAATTTATTGTAATTTTCTATTTGCATGGCTGTGTGGCCACAAGAATGTGAATTCCTTGTTGGGTGGGAACCAGACTGAATTATTTCTGTAAGCCCAGAGTCTAGTACCTGGAATTTAGGATTTTTTTGTGTGTCTTAGATGCTCATTCTCCTTTTGCAAAACTTCAAATATAACCTGATGTTTTTGTTTCATAATATATATTGGCCAGTTACTCCCTCAGCTGTTAATCTAGACTCGCATCTGTTATTAGATAATTCGGTGAAGGCTTTCCAAGTGCAGTGTTTGAAGAGCACATAGTAGGCCCTCAATAAATTTGTTAATTGGAAAAAACTGTGAAATTAGTATAAGCTTGTTGATTATATGTTGGTTTGTTTTTCCAGACGAACAGCAAAGATGTTCAGGATTGCTTTTAAAGAATCATTGATGTGAATCCAGTCATCAATGGAATTGTCAAGTACAGGTGAGCGTTTCCATGTTCCCAAGGAGACAGCTCACCTGGTTTTCCTCCTACATCTTGGGACACTTCTTCCCTGACTATTACACTGGCTCCTTTTGCTCTGGTTGTTGTACTATTGTATGTGAAAAGACTCTTAATTCAGCACCTATAGCCTTTTGTTGTGTTTTAATGATGTGTCTGCCTTCTCCATTAGACTATGATATCCTTGAGAGCAAGGACCATGTTTCCTCACTCTCTGTGAGTATCCTGCACTTGAAATATGATTGACATCACTGAAGTTTCTTTGATTCAATTAATATTTTGTAATCACTGTATGGGAAAACATTACCCTTCCAATCTGGTGCTAGTAGAGTATATGCTGTCTAGGCACCATGTGTGTGGCTTTTGTGTATCAGGTGTTTCAGAAACATTTCAAGGCAGTTGTAAGATGTGTGAGGACAAGAATTATTATTCATATTTCTATGTCAGACTCCATAGTGGCTAGCACAGTTTCAAGATTACCCCATGACTTAGGGCAACATTTTGTAGAATCAGTCCTTTGCATAACAACTTTACTGTTTTTATACTATTGCTAATTTACTTAAAATTTTATTCCAACTATGTCACTTGCTGTAAAGATAACTGTAAAAATGAATACAATGAACACAAGATAATATTGTGAGTTTTTATAAAAATAAATTTTAAAACTATATACAAATAATAAATTTAATTTTTTGCAATGTCCTAACCACTTCTTACATGTTATCTTAACATCTCTTTGAAGAAAACATTGTTTTTCCATTTTATACATACAGGCTACACTATTATTTGATGCTTGTGCCAACAAAGATTGCAGCATAGGCAGTTTCTAAGTTAATTATGCCGTTTAGTTTGCCTAGATTTCTTTTCTTCTCTTACTGATTCATTTGACCACAATTTTCAGCCCCTTTTCTAATATGCTCAGCTAGCTCCTCATCCCACCTGGTAGTTCTCTATGTGAGAATGCAAACAAAGGGCAGAGTGAGAGAGCTAAATTTTTGTCACTTGGTAAAGGCATGGGAGAAGGAGGTTGCTGTGAGTAGGGAACAGGAAATGAAGGATTTAAAAAGAGAGAATTTGGGCCAGCTGCCTCCAGGAGAGAGCTTTTAAGAAAATGACAAACATGTTTAGAGGAAATTTTATGGAATTTTTTTCATGGGGTGTGTGATGTCAGCACTGAAGCATCCTACAAAGCCCTAGTATGGCTTTAATACGATTTGGTTTTTTTTATTATTATAAAGCAATTTCAACAGAAAAAGTGGGGGCTCCATTTTAGTGTTGTATCCATCTCCAGTGAAATGCATTGATTGTGCCCCCAAATCTTTCAGAATTTGAAAAAAATCTTCCCAAATTATTGGGTTTTTTTTTTTTAGTTGTGATATGGTATTGTGGTTATGTTTTTTAAAATTCCTTATCTTTTAGAGAAATGTACTGAAAAACTGTCAGATGAAATGATGTGCTACTGTTATTTGCTTCAAAATAATCTAAGGGTGGGCAGGTGAGAGCATAGGTGAAACCAGATTTGGTATGAATTGATAATTGTCGAATCTGTGTGATGGATATTTGGGAGTTCATTATACTATTCTCTATACTTTTATAAATGTTAGAAATTTTTTCCATAATAAAATTTGAAAGAAAAAACAATTTTCAGAGTTTACTGGTAGGAGCCCCCTCTCTCCCTAGGACTTATGTAAGGAAGGCTGGTCAGCCAAGACAGATCCACAACCCAGAAAGAATCTAGGTTTTATTCCTCTAAAACTCCAGATTTTGTTTCTGAGCTAAACTTGTTAGCAAACTTGCTCTTCCCATATTGAATTCTTTCCTTGAAGTCCCCCCAGTTCCACATACAAAAAGACTTGTAGCCCCACCAGTATGCCACACATGCCCAGAAAACTTTGAACCTGAGTGGTGGACATAAGCTTAGGTTCCAGATGGGACCACACTTTATCCTTTTACAAAATGATACTGACTTTCTTTTTCTTATTACAAAATTAATTCACCTTAATTTCAGAAAATTTGGCAAATTCTAAAAAGAATATATGAGTCAAAAATCACATGTGATACCTCTACCCATACATAACCATATTTGGAAATTAAATATATATTCAATTCCAGCCTTTCTTCTTTGCTTGTATAAATATATACAAACTAGTATGGCACAGGTGAGCCCCATCCACCTGAATAGTTCTCAAAATTCATGACCCTTTTGTTTTCAGTCATACACCATACAGGTACCTTGTTATTTCCCAGAATTTTCTAGGGTGGTGTTTAGGGCTATCATGGAATTTGTGCTGCTTCTGCCATGCACAAGTGCAGCGGTCCTGGTGCAGGGCAGAATTGGCTGGTTCTTTGTTTTCCTAATTCCCACAGAAACTTTCTACTAACCAAGCATTGAGGCTGGGAATCAGGCACCAATTCAGAGGGTGTGCCCTTTTAATAATTCACATAATTATAATGTATGAGCTAAAAGTAAGCCTTACCTGTTTTCCAGAAAGATCCTCCTGTCTTCTCTGGATCCTCAGCAAGTTACCATACCTCAGCAGCCTGTGACCCTCATGAGGTTGCTGCTCCTCTGTGCACAGCAGTTTTCAACTGGTGAACAAGGACACCACCAATCTGGCATCAGAAAAGGGACTCCTGCTCACCCCCTTCTACCTTTTTACCCTTCCCCTTCCCCAATTATCTATAATACACCAAAGACGAGGCTGTAACTTTTAATGCGATTTTATTAAAAATTACCAGATTACGTGAGGGAAACGTAACACCAAAAACAGAATTTACAGCTGCATAAATCAAGCCCTTTCTAGGTCCCATTGCTAGACTAGTTCCCTCTGCGGGTTGACTCTAAATTACCTGGGGAAGTCCCCCCCAACCCTGCTCCCCATCACCACCAAAACTGAGTTTACAGTTTCAAATCATGGATGTAACAATTCCCAGATCCATGGAGAAAGGAAAGCTTTTCCTGCAACTTAAACAGCTGTGTCTCAAATTTGTATTCCCAGAATTAAAGGTGTAAACCTGAAATCAATATAATGAATTAGAGAGCCAGAATGTGGTGAGTTGGGGATAGACATTCAGTTTTGTCTTACTCCAAAGCTCATGTTCTGTATAATGAAGAAGAAGAAAAAAACTGACAATATAATATACATAATATATAATATACAGTGGTCCTCTCTTTCTGGGATGAGAAACAGGGAGAACCAAATAGCCCAAACATTGTCCAGGAAAAGCCATTAACACTTCTGTGTGTAAGCCTACACACAGGAATGAAGAAGCAGTAGGCTAGGACCTCTGGGAGTTTAGATTTCTCTGGGACAAGTGCAGAGAGGATAGAGGGCTTGGGACGGGGTTTGTAACTGTTTTTTCTTTCCCTTTTTTTCTTTTCCTTTTATCTACCCAGTAAACACTTAGACTTCATTTCTTAGGTGTTATTAAGACATAAATAGTAGACTGCCAAGTCACACTCTCTAATGGACATTTTAGGAATTAGCTCAGTCTGGGCTGTAGTCTATTTAAAGCAAGGAAACCTTTCCTAACTCTTCTGCCCAGGAACACTCTGCTGCCCAAGTCTATTTATTATGACCTTTTTCTAATCATGAATGAAATCTCTGTATATTCCATATATGAAGAAAGAGCCTCCGTCATGCTCCAATTAGTAAAATGTTGAGTTATTTAAACTGTGTGTTTTTATTTAGCTTTAACCTGGTAGATAAATAGGCAAATATTTGCATTTATCAATACTTGTATTTACCTCCATTCTTACAACTGAGCTGTAATAAAGCTGTTCAGAACTATACACCAATAATTCCACTACCTTTAGAGATTTACATGGGCCCTGCCTTCATGGAACTCTCGGTGTTTTGGGGAGACAGATAATAAAACAACAACTTCCAACAAAATGTACTAAGTATTCTTTGAGATAGTGGGAATTCAGTGGACTCTGCCAGCACATAGCAGGTGGTACTAAACTAGGGCAAAACAGAAAAAGATTCCCAGAGGAAGTGCCATGTAACTTAGCACCTGAAGTATGAATAGAACCTGGCCAAGTGAAAAACACTTGGGAAGGTGTTTCAGAGAGAGGGAAGAGCATGTGTGAGGTTCTGAAAGCCAAATAGAACATGGTGCTTTTATGAATTGGAACTTGTTCATTATGTCTAGAGCATAGTGTGATAGTGTGGAGAAGAAAGAGGGATCTTCTAGAGATAAAGCTGATGGGGTAAGAACGTGCCAGATTATACAAGGTATGATGTGACTTCTTCAGGGATTGGAGGAGAGGAAACATAACACATCAATTTGTCTGAAGAGTGGAACATTGTCTAAAAAGGCAAGAAGAGGATCCTTTGATAATAATCCAAGTGAGATATTATGGTGACCTGGATTAGGGTGTTGATGATGTCGATAGAAGTGGACACATTTAAGAAATATGTAGGGTTTAAAGGGCATATGAGTTGGTGATTGGATGTGGGAGATGCGAGAGCAGTAGATGTCATGGATATATTTAAAGATATCTAAATGGAGCAACTGAGTTGAGGTACCATTCACTTACATGAAATATAATGAGAAGGAAAACCTTAGTTATGCAAGGATGAGAAACTGAGATTACAATTATGTATGTTAGTTTCTGATACTCAAGGTACATTAACTTGGACATGTCCAACAGGCCAGAGATATAAAAGTAATGCAGCATAGGGGAGAATAATGAGCAGGAGATGTAGATTTTGGAGTCATTAGTAGATGGGGAGTAGGTGAAGAGGTGGGTACACATAAGGTCAAGCAGGAGAGGGTGTAGAGAGAGGACAGTGAAGATGACCAGTACCCTGGAAAGTATCAACATTTAAGAGGTGGGTGCAGGACTTCCAGAATGGCTGTGTGAGGATATTGATGGACCCTCTTTCTGGTGAAACAACCATTTAATTGGTCAAAATTACACAAACACACATTTAAAGTCACAGGAAATTTTCATAAATGAAGTAAATGAAGAAACATTCAAGAAAATCTACTAAATCTCAGTACAAATAGCATCTGTGGCAATTGAGCCATGACATGTTCCCATTCTCTCCAGCTCCATATGCACTCCAGTCCTCTGCTTCATATGGATGTGATCAAGATGAGAACTCCCTTTGCTTCCACCATCTAGTCTAGAGCTATGGTTTCACCCCAGGAGGGGAGGTCAACCAATATCTCTTACTGGTGCTACAGAAGTGCTATTCCGGGCAAGCCTGGGCTAGAAGACTAGCTCCCAATCATAAGGTGAGAGCTCTGCCTCAGGCATGACATACCAACAACAATGGGGCCCCAATTTCCTGTGCCTCAGTTCTTTTGTAGGGTGAAGTTTCCATATGGAGAGGAGCAGCCTGAGAAAATCATCAGCTATCATGCCACCCAGGACCCACTGGTAGAGCAATGTCATCTGTGAGAGAGGAGGGATACCTATGCCAGCTCTGATGCAGTAGACCAGAGTTTCTGCCCAGAGTGGAGAGGCAGCCCATAAGAACTTATAACTCAGCACCTCTTACTGAAGGGACTGAATTTATTTGGAACAGAGCCTGGAGAAGTTCATGACTAAGGATGTTACTGATGACAATAGACATCTTAGTGGTGAGCAATTTTGAAGGGGATGGTAGTTTCATGATACTAGTAGCAATGGGAAGCAGTAGACCAGCCAGAAATTTAGCATACCCAAGGGCAGAGATAATCAAGATGGGTCCTCCTTGGATCACACTTATCCTTGGGTGTCCAGAAGGCAGTTCACATGTTCTAGGCTGAGTCCAATCAGGAGCAATCACAGTGGGATGTGGGGCATAGATGAAGTCATTCTCCGTGCCATACACAGACTGATCAGCAAAACATGGAAGTCTTACTGGCTCAAGCACAGCCTCTGATAAAACATTGGCTGAATAATAAACTACTCTTTGTCAGGGTGACTCCTAGGAAGACAGACTTAAAAATCAAATCACACTCATCCCTTGCAGTCTGTAAGATTGTGTGCATGTCTAGTATTGTACCCACTCGGGAGTGACCAGAGAGAGAACTTCCAATGTACTTATGGCTGTATACAGGATGAAATTGTAAACTTTCTGAACTGTGAAAAAAGTCTCCAAGACACACACACACACACAATGGTAAAGGGGGAAATCTTTACTGGCTCTAAGGGATTAGGCAAAACCTTTGAAGAATAAGTGGATTTTGCCGATGGAGAGGAGATGCCTAGGAACTAGGCTAAATGATAAAAAGGGAAAATCTGAGCAGTGGCATCAGAGTCCACATTCTACATGGGAAATAGATTCAAAGAATTAGTCCAGAAAAATCATTAAACAAGTAAATAAATACAACAAATCACATACTTGGCAGGGAAGGTTTTAAAAGCAGTGTCAGTATACAATTACTACAATATATTATTTAAAATTTCCAGTTTTCAACAAATATTTAGTAGACATACCAAAGAAACAAACGAACAACCAAAACAGGAAGCATGATCCATAAACAGGAAAAAATGCAGGCAATAGTATCTGCCTTTGAAGGGGGCAAGCTGTTGGATTTATCAGACAATGGCTTCAAAACAGTTATTATAAATATGTTTAAAGAACTAAAGGAAACTCTATTTAAAGAATTAAAGGTAATGACAATGCACTTGAATAGATAATATCAATGGAGTGATAACAAGTATGAAAAAAGAACCCAGTGGAAATATTGGAGTTGAAAAATACATCCTGAAATGAAAAATCCACTAAAGAATCTCAAAAGAATGAGTTGGCAGAAGAAAGGATAGCAAATTTGAAGATAAATTAATGAAGATTATGTGATCTGAAGAACAGAAAGAAAAAAATGAAAAAAATAGATTTGGAGAAATGAGATACATCATTATACAAATAAACATGCATGATGGGAGTACCTGAAGGAGAGAAGAGAAAGGGAGAGAAAAATATTTGAAAATATAATGGCTGAAAATTCTCCAAATTTGGTGAAGGGATTAAACTACACATTTCAGAATCCCAACAAATGCCAAGTAGACTAAATTCAGAGACCCACATCACATATATCATGGTCAAACTGTTGAAAGCCAAAGATAAAGAGAAATTCTTGAACGTAGCAATAGAAAAATGACTCAGTACACAGGAAATCCAATAAGATTAATAGCCGAATTATCAGAAACAATGGAGGCCAGAAAGCAATGAGACAACGTATTGAAAATGCTTAAAGAAAAAACTGTTATCCAAAAATCCTGTGTCCAGTAAAGCTATCTTTAAATAATGAAGGTGAAATAAAGGCACTCTCTGGAACAAAAACTGAGAGAGTTCGTTGATAGCAGATGTGTTTTACAAGAAATACACAGAAGTTTTTCAGGCTGAAAAGAAGTGATTTGAATTTCCTTGAATTAATGGAAACTTCCAGGAAAAGTAATTATGTAGGTAATGATAAAGGTGCTATAATTACATATTTCTTTTCTTCTGTAGTTTAAATAACTTAAAAAATAATGGCATAAAACAATATAAAATTGCATTGATGAGCCTGTAATATATAGGAATGTAATATATTTGACAGTAACAACACAAAGGTGTGGTGTGGGACTGAAGATGTATTGGAGTAATTAAATAACACCAGAAGATAGCTCCAATCCACAGGAAGAAATGACAAAAAATGGTAAATATAGTTTACATATATATATATACACACACATTCTATAAGTATGCTCTCCTTTCTTCTCTTACATTCTTAAAAGCCATAATACTATATTAATCAATAAATCTATCCATGTATTTTTTGGCTTATAACATATATAGATGTAATATATATTACAATAATATTATAAGAAAGATGGGAATGAATGATGCTATGTAAGAGTAAAGTTTCTATATCTTTGAATTAAGTTAGTATAAATCTGAAATAGATTCTGATAAGTTAATATGTATATTGTAAGCACTACAGAAATAAGTAAGAAAATAACTCAAATAGTATAGTTAAAAATCATTAAAGGATTTTAAAGGCTGCATTAGTAAATATCCACTTAAGATGAAAGGAAATAGTAATGGATGAGCAGAGAAATAAAGTAGTGATGAGGCATAAGGAAAACACACAAAAACAAAATGGCAGGGAATTGTGGGGATATGGCATTGGACTAACAGGCAGAGCTCAATGCTCTCAGAAAAACGATGGAGAAAGAGCCAAAACCTATCTGCAAGACCTGCTTTGGGGATCAGCAGACCAGGACAATGCTATGCAACTCGCAGGAGGGTGAGGGACAGAAAGAAGAAGTTGAAACACAAACCTGAGTTTCCAAGCCCCCATAGCAACCGGGAAGGGCTCCGCTCTCCCACTCCCAAAATATTAAGCTGGTATAAAACCCCTGGCTCTCTGCAGCTAACTGAAAGGGGAAGAGACATCTTCCTACCTGTCAGCTGTTTCAAGAGAAAAGTGAGGGGGTATCAGGTGCTTTTCTTCAGTGAATTCAGCCAGCAGAGCCTGCTTTGAACCTCAGCTCTGGAGAATCAACACAGGAACACAAGAAAGCCCAGACTGAAGCACCTCTGTGGAAAGGTGTGCTGATGAGTGCCATCTGTGGGTAAGTCTGGAAATTGCATGGACAAAAACTGTTCTTGGTTCTCTCTGTATCCTATCCCTGGAAGAAAATCTGTGTCCTGCAAGTGAGTATCTGGATCAATTTTGATAACTTAAGTCAGGCAATTTTAAAGACTTAGAATAAGTTGAATCAAATTTCAAAAAAAGAGCTGTGGAAAGAAAACAATAGACAAGAGAGAGAAATTGGATATCAGAGTAAATTCACCTACATATTCAGATACCTAGACATCAGCAAAAAATTACAAGCCATACTAGGAAACAGGAAGAGATGGCTCAGCCAAAGGAACAAATCAAATATCCTGAAGAGATACAGGATTTAAGACAATTAATGATAATCACACAATTCTCCTAAATCACTTCAAAGAATGTAAAGAAAATATGACTAAAGAAATTAAGGAAATTAAAAAGACACTAGGTGAGCATGAAGAACAATTTGAAAGCCTCAAAGAAAAGTAACAGACCTTATGGGAATGAAAGACACAACAGGTGAGAGTAAAAAAACATTAAATGCACATAAGAACAGATTTCAATTGCTCAAAGACAGAATTAGTGATTTTGAAGACAGATTACATGAATTGGAAAAGATGGGAGAACAGAAAGAGAAGAAAATAGGACAAAATGGAACAGAGTCTCAGGGAATTGAAAGACAATGCGAAACACACAAACATTTGCATTATCAGTGTCCCAGAAGGAGAGAATGGAAAAGTGGCAGAAAGAATATTTGAGGAAATAATGACTGAAAACTTCCCAAACATTATGAAAAATATAAATATCATATCCAAGAAGGACAATGCACCCCAAACAGAATAAATCTGAATAGAACTACCCAGAAACACCTACTATTCAGAACGACAAATAAAGAGAGGATTCTGAAAGTCATAAGCGAAAAGCAAAGTATCACACAAAATGGAACCTTGATAAGACTAAGTGCTGACCTCTGATCAGAAACCACAGAGGCAAGAAGAATGTGGTGTGATGTATTTGAGGACCTGAAAGAGAAAAACTGCCAGCCAAAAATTCTGTAACTGGCAAAACTGCCCTCCAAAAATGAGGGTGAGTTCAAACTCTTCACAGACAAACAAAAACTGGTAGAATATGTTAGCAAAAGATCAGAATTACAAGAAATACTAAAGGGAATGCTGCAGCCTGAAAAGAAAAACAAGTGCAAGAGACTTGGAGAAGAGTTTAGAAATGAAGATTATTAGGAAGCGTAACTGAAAGGGTAAGAAGACAGACAATACAACGATATGACAAAAGAGAGTCAAAGGACAAATTGGATGAAGTAAGTAATGCCTTTACAGTAATAATATTGCATGCTAATGGATTGAACTCCCCAATCAAAATACATAGACTGATAGAATGGATGAAGAAAATATGAGCCGTCTATATGATGTCTACAAGAGACCCACCTCAGAAGTAAGGCCACAACCAGGTTAAAAGTGAAAGGATGAAAAAAGTTATTCTATGCAAATAGTAACCAAAAAAGAGCTGGAGTAATGATACTAATATCAGACAAAAAATATTTCAAA
The DNA here is from genome assembly GCA_026826555.1 of Tolypeutes matacus. Classification (NCBI taxonomy): domain Eukaryota; kingdom Metazoa; phylum Chordata; class Mammalia; order Cingulata; family Chlamyphoridae; genus Tolypeutes; species Tolypeutes matacus. Next base: position 11,408,481 of record JAKSZT010054419.1, on the reverse strand, counting down.
TGCAAAACTTTTATAAGGTATGAGGAAGGTTACTATATATTAATAAAAGTGTCAGTTCATCAGGAATAAGTAACTATGCTATATATTTATGCACCTAGCATGAGTGCCCCAAGATACATGGGACACACACACTGGCAAAATTGATGGGAGAAATAGATGTCTCTACAATAATAGTGGTAGTTTTCAATACACCATTCCCAGTATTGGGTAGAACATCTGGACAGAAGATACATAAAGAAACAGAGAGCTTGTGTAATATGATAAATGAACTAGACCTAACAGACATCTATTAAGCATTGCACCCCAAAAGAGCAGGAAATACTTTCTTTTCAAGTGCTCATGGATCATTCTCCAAGATAGACGATATGTTGGGTCACAAGACAAGTCTCAATAATTTAAAAAGATGGAAATTATACAAAATACTTTTTTCTGATCATAACAGAATGAAGCTGGAAATCAATAATGGATGGAAAAAGGGAAAATTGATAAATATATGGAGATTAAATAACAGTCTTATATAATCAGTGGGTCAAAGAAGAAATTGCAAAAAATTTCAAAAAATATCTTGAGACGAATGAAAATGAGAACACAACATATCAAAACCTGTGGGAGCCCTTCTGCTCCTGTTCCTGATCCCTGCTCCCTCCTGCTCCCACTCCCAGCGGCTTCCATGCCCTGCTGCTGTTCTTGGGGGTCCTCGTGGTTTCTGCACCCTGCTCTCACCATGTCCCCCCTACATGGATCAACATCATAAGTCAAGAACCTAGATTAAATCCGGTAACAGCTGCATGGCCAGGGAAGCATGAAGTCACCGCCCTGGACTCCGACCAGCTCGTTGACACTGTCAGGCCCAGTCCTTCCCCGACACCCCACTCGTCCATGCCCCTACGTGGCCACAACACCAACCACCGCCTTCCCACACTTCGCCATCGCTGTCCCAGCCCAGCACCTCATGCCTGATAGTTTTTATTCTGATGCTTCCATGAAAATGCTTGCAGTCAGAACTATGTGAAGTTCTCTGAAGCACCATCTTCTAATGGCATTGCTTAAAAAACTTTGAGAGCACACCACTGGGCTGAGTCAAGATCTCCAGAATTCTAGTGAAGAAGCTGATAGATTCATTAGATTGCTAACAGAAGAGGTAATGAAACTAGAATTACTTACATAGGGCTAAATGAACTGAAAAAGCATGATTATAGTTTTGTTCAGATTATTGCTAATATTTTATTGTTCTATTTTATAGGTAGAAGAGATCACCTGATAAATTAAGCTATCTATAATTCATAATTGATCTTTCTCTTCCTTCCTGACCACCTCAGAGTTTGAAAAATCTTACTGACTATTCTTATATTTGTGGTTATATAATTATTTGCATAGGTTTGATCAGGGCCTGCCCTCCTTGTTAACAGTAAACAAAGTCATAGGAATGTTAACTGAAGAGCACAGAGGAAATTCCAAATCTCTTGCTTATTGTAGCCCTCACCTTGATGCAGTTGCATTGTTTTAAAGCTGCCTTAGACTATTCTAACCCACCCTTCCCAATCTACCCAAGTGTTAACCCTGCACCACCCAACCCAATATATCACTACCCTCCTGTCCTATCACTTCAATACACAACTACACTCTATCATTTTACCATAGCTTACGTCCATATGGGTGATGGCTCACAACTTTCTCTTTTCTTTCTTGTACACCTATCTTTCAGACAATAGTTCTCAGAGACTGCTCAATTTCCTTAATTCATATCAGTGAGGTCTTGTACTGTTCATCCTTCAATGCCTGGCTTGCTTCACTCAACATAAAGTCTTCCAGATTCATCCATGTTATCCCATGTGTTAGCACTTTGTTCCTTCTTGCAGCTGCGTGGTGTTCCATTGCATATATGTACATTTTGTTATTCTGTTCATCTGTTGATGAGCACCTGAATTGATTCCAACTTTTGGCCATAGTGAGCAATGCTGCTGTGAATATTGGTGTGCATATACCTGTTCGTGTCTTTGCTTTCAGTTCTTCTGGGTGTATACCCAGCAGTGGGATTGCTGGATGGACACAGGACATGGTAAATATCATCTAAATTTATAAAAGTGTACAATCTAAAATGTAAACCATACTGTAAACCAATAAGTTAAAAAAATAAACCTGTGGGTCATTGCATAGGCAGTGCTGAGAGGGAAATTTATAGCCCTAAATGCTGACATTAAAAAAGAAGAAAGAGCTAAAATTGAAGATCTACCTACACATGTGGAGGAACTAGAAAAAAACAAGCTGAAGGAAAGAAATATTAAAGATCAGAGCAGAAATAAATGAAATCAAGAAAACTAAAAAAAGAGGATCAACAAAACCAAAAGTTGGTTCTCAGAGAAGATTAACAAAATTGACAAATCCTTAGCTAGACTGACAAAGAAAAAAAGAAAAAAAGAGAGAAGATGCAAATAAATAAAATCAGAAATGAGAGGTAGGGACATTACCACTGACCCCACAGAAGTAAAAGAGATCATAAGAGGATTCTGTAAACAACTGTATGCCAAAAAACTAGACAATGTAGAGGATATGGGCAGATTCCTAGAAACGTATAAACCACCTACACTGACTTTAGAAGAAATAGAAGACCTCAACAAACCAATCACAAGTGAAGAGATTGACATAGTCATCAAAAACCTCCCAAATATGAAAAGCCTGAGACCAGATGGCTTCACAGGAGAATCCTACCAATCATTCAAAGATGACCTACTACCAATTGTGTTAGTCAGCCTAAACGGGTGCTGATGCAAAGTACCAGAAATCTGTTGGCTTTTATAAAGGGTATTTATTTGGGGTAAAAGACAACAGATTTCTGTACTTTGAATCAGCACCCCTTTGGCTGACTAACACAAAGGATTTGACAAAATATAGAAAATTTCCTTGACAAAAACACTCCAGAAGATAGGAATAGAAGGAAGCTTTCTCAATATGGTGAAGTGCATATACGAAAACCTACAGGGAAGTGGATGTGGCTCCAGTGCCTGAATGCCCGCCTACCACATGGGAGGTTCGTGGTTCGGTTCTGGTGCTCTGAAAGAAGATAGCTGGTGCAACCAATAGGGCAGCAAGCTGACACAACAAGATGATGCAACAAGAGACACAAGAAGAAAAACATGATGAGAGACACAACAAAGCATGGAACAATGGTGGCTTAAGTGATTAGGCACCTCCTTCCCACATTGGAGGTCCTGGGTTCAGTTCCCAGTGCCTCCTAAAGAAAATGAAAAGACACAGGAAGTGCAAACAACGATGGGAGTGGGGAGAAATAAAGTAAACCTTAAAAAAAAAAAAAAAAGCCTACAGCTACTATTGTACCCAGACTAAAAGCTTTCCCACTGAGATCAGGAACAAGACAAGGATGCCCACTGTCACCACTGTTATTCAATATTGTGTTAGAGGTTCTAGCTAGAGCAATTAGGCTAGATAAAGAAATAAATGGCACCCAAATAGGAGAGGAAGAAGTAAAACTTTCACTATTAACTGATGACATGATTCTATATCTAGAATCTCCTGAAAAATCCACAAGAAGCTACTAGAACTAATAGATGTGTTCAGCAAAGTGGCAGGATACAAGATCAATATGGAAAAACCAACAGCGTTTCAATATACTACTGACGTGCAATCTGAGGAGGAATCAGAAAAAAAATCCATTTATAATAGCAATTAAAACAATAAAATATTTATGAATAAACTTGACCAAGAACATAAAGGACCTGTATTCAGAAAACCACAAAACATTGCTAAAAGAAATTGAAGGAGACTTAAAGAAATGGAAGGACATTCTGTGTTTATGGATTGGAAGACTAAATGTCATTAAGATGTCAATTCTACCCAAACTGATTTACAGATTCAATGCAATCCCAATAAAAATCCCAAAAGCCTTTTTTGCAGGAATGGAAAAACCAATCATCAAATTTATTTGAAAGGGTGAGGGACCCTGAAGAGCCAAAAAGATCTTAAAAAAAAGAACAAAGTTGGAGGACTCTCACTTCCTGACTTTAAAGCATATTACCTACCTACAGTGGTATAAACAGCATGGTACTGTCATAAAGGTAGAAAACTGTAAAAGTTGGACAGGATGTGGAGAGATAGGAATGTTTATTCACTGTTGGTGTGAATGTAGAATGGTACAGCCACTGTGGAGGACTGTTTGGCAGTTCCTAAAGAAATTGAATATAGATTTTCCATGGGACCCGGCAGTACCATTGCTAGGTATATATCCAGAAGAAATGAGAGCAGAGACATGAACAGACATCTGCACACCAATGTTCATAGCAGCATTATTCACGGCAAAGCCCCAGGATGTGTATATCCATTGCAGGTGATGTGCCACACAAATGAAAGATGTTTATGTGAGATGTTATGGGAGGTATGGAGGTATGGAAGGTGGAGATCATGGGAATCCCTGTCATTTTTGTGTAACATTTATGTAATCTAAGCATCTTTTAAAATATATATGAAAAAAATAACATTTATGTAAGCAAATGCACATATACGCATATATATCTATATATCATTTTACAAATATTGGTTTGTATTGTGAAACATTTGATTTTTACCCACAATAAAAAAAAAAAGTTGGAAAAAACTCAGGTGTCCATCAACTGATGAATGGTTAAACAAATTGTATTGTATACACATGATGGAATATTATGCAGTGGTAAGAAAAAATGAAGTCGTGAAGCATATGACAACATGGATGAACCTGGAGGAGATTATGCTGAGTGAAGCAAACCAGACACAAAAGGATAAATACTGTATGATTGTGCTATTATGAACTAAATATATTGTGTAAACTCATGGCATTAATAATTTGAATATAGGTCATCGAAAAATAGAAGGAGGGTAGAGAATGGAAAACTGAGGGTTAATCTGTGCAGAACTGGTAAAAAGGTTGTAAATAGTTTGAACTGAATAGAAATGGTTAAAGCATATGATGGTGTTTGTAACTAGCAGTGCTATCGTATGGGTATGACAGTGGTTGAAAGGGAAAACTAAAAGGGAAAACTAATGTCATTGTATATTACTAGAAGGAGAGATAAAAATGTAACATGGGACTGTAAAATATAGTAAAACCTCACATAAATCATGAATATGGGGGATATTGCATATATAAGACTGTTTTTACAAAATATAAATACAAATATACTAGACAGAAGGAAAAAGAATAGCATACATGTACAGCAAGTGAGGCATAGAGAAATTGAGAGGTGATGAGTTTTGTTTGTTTGTTTGTTATTATTATTGGATTAATGAAAATGCTCTGGAAATAATTGGGGTGATGAATGCACAAATATATGATTATACCAAATACAACTGATTGTACTCTTTGGATGGATTTATGCTTTTTTAATATGTAACAATAAGAAGATGGCGTCAGTTTAGGAGGGCACTTGCTGACTCTCTGAGGATGGCTGATTGAGGACAAGGCCCTGCCCAGGGGTCTGTGCTGGGGGCGCAAGGAGCAAGAACCTTAGGAACATTGCTCTAGAGGGAGCTGGACAACACAGGTTACCTGGGAAGGATTCATGAGATTTTTCCCTGCCTGTGGTGGTAAACACAAACAGCTGAGCCTCACCCTCAGGGAAAAACGCTGGTTTGAGCTGCAACTCCCGCCGGCAACCCAGTGAGAGGGAGCATTCTCCGAGAGTGGGAGGATTCTGGTGGAGGGTCGAGAGGGCTTTCCTTTCTGTGGATTTTGCTGCCTGGAACCCCTTGCAGCTTTGGGGAACAAAATAGCTGGCTTGAAGCATGACCAGCCTGAGGGGAGTGGTGAATCTGCTGAGGAAGGTTGATTTACGTAGCTCACCAGGGATACGTCCCACCCCCGCCGGTAACCCGGTGAGAGGGAGCATTATCCAAGAGTGGGAGGGTTCTGACAGGAGGTGGAGAGGGGTTTCCTTTCTGTGGATTTGGCTGCCTGCACCCCCTCATAGCTTTGGGGAGCAGATAAGCCGGCTGGAAGGAGTGCCAGGCTGAGGGGAGATGCGAATCTACTGAGGAAGCCTGATTTACCCAACAGCCTGGTGATACTCAGGCTTGGCTCCAGAGGGGGTGGAGTGAGCTAATTTTATCATTCTGCACTGACCAGCATCAGAGCTTCAGCTCCCCTGGGGAGGCCAGGAAGTAGGAAGTGCTTGATTAGTGCCCACGAGCCTAGTTAGGGTCCCCTCAGTGAAGGGCTTGGTCTAGAAGATGACATATTTTGGGTCCCTTATTTTGCCAAAAAAAAAAAAGAAGACAGTCACTTTAAAAAATAAAAAAATAATTTTTCTTTTAAAATTTATTTTAATAGCTAAAATCTGCCTCAAAACCTGCAGATAGAACCTTGCAGGGCAATTCATTGATGAAAACAAGCAGGCTGAGATGTTCCACAAAGGCCCAAGAAGGAACACTATTCTTCCTTAGCTTTGTTTGACTGCTTGCTTGTGTGGTTGGTTGATTTGTTTATTTGTTGTCTCTTGCTTTTCTTTCCTCTTTCCTACCCCCCTTATTTTTTTTTTCTTTCTTTATATTTTTTTATTTTTATTTTTAAATTAGGTGCTGCTAGCTTGTCTCTTCTTTGCTGGGCTTCTTCTTCAGTGATGTCCCATTCTCTGTCTATATTGATTTTATCTCCCAACGCTATCTCTTTTACTTCCTTCATCTTTCTGCCTTCTGCTTTCTGTTCTTACATATCACCTTTTTTCATTAGCCCACAACTTAAAGGTGTCAATTTCTATTCTATCTATTCTGTTTTCCTCATTTTTTATTAATATTAACTTTTTCCTTTCAGCCCTGTCTTTACTCATTCTCTCTCTCCTCATCATTCTAGCTTTCTAAATCATTATATATATTTTCCTCTACTTGGTTTCCCAGTCCAATGTAGGTACTTCACTTTTTTTCCTTTTACTCTACACTGCCTACATGAGTTAAATAATCATTTTATTAAGTCTTATATGGCCCCTCTTCTAACTTTTTTCAATATTACTATTATCCTTCTTCCTTTCTCACAACTCTCGATTCCTCTGGCCCTAATCTTTTCCCTTCAAGGGAACATAGAAAGAAGAAAGGAAATAAAATAAGAAGAAAAAGGGCCAAAGATAAAAATTAACACACACACACAAAACCACCAACTAAATAAAACTCTAGAGCAGAGAGAGAAGCTAATCAACTGAATAAACCCATCAAGATAAAATGATGACTAGAGGGCAAAAAACATTTCAAACCACACGAAGAAACAGGTAGACATAGACCAGTCCAATTAATAAAGTAAAAACCAGGGAGAGATGCAGAACATTGGAACAAGTAATCAAAGCATTCCAAACAAATATCATGGACCAACTTAATGAAGTGAAGGAAGAGATTAAGGATATTAAGAAGACACTGGGTGAACATACTGAAGAAATTGTAAACATACATAAAAAGATAACGGATACAATGGTGATCAAGGGCACAATGCAAGAAATCAAAAAGATGCTGGATTCACATAACAGCAGATTTGAACAGGCAGAAGAAAGAATTAGTGATGTGGAAGACAATACATCTGAAATCAAACAGATAGTAGAACAGATAGATAAAAAGATAGAAAAAATCCAGCAGGGACTCAGGGATTTAACCGACAACACAAAATGCACAAACATATGCATTATAGGCATCCCAGAAGGAGAAGAGAAGGGAAAGGGAAAAGAGGAGTGTTGAAGGAAATAATGGGTGAAAACTTCCCAACCCTATTAAGAGAGACGGATGTACAAGTCCAGGAAGCACAGTGCACCCCAAACAGTATAAATCCCAACAGACCAACTCCAAGATATTTATTTGACAAAATGTCAAATGCTCATGACAAACAGAAAATACTCAAGGCAGCAAGAGAAAAGAGAACCATCACATGCAAGGGAAGCACAATAAGATTAAGTGCTGATTTCTCATCTAAAACCATGGAGGCAAGAAGACAGGGGTATTACATAGTCAAAGTACTAAAAATAAAAAAAAAATTTCCAGACATGAATTCTCTATCCAGCAAAATTGGCATTCGAAAAAGATGTAGAGTTCAAAATATTCATAGGTAAACAGAAATTAAGAGAAAATGCCAAAAAGAAACCTGCACTTCAAGAAATACTAAAGGAAGTTCTACAAGTTGAAAGGAAAAAACAAGGGAGAGAGAGTTGGAGGAGAGTATAAAAACAACTAAAAAGACCAAAAGAGAAATAAAAACAACATATGACATACATTAACCCAAAGAAAATATAGCTGAAGTAAGAAATTCATTGCGAGTAATAACACTGAATGTTAATGGATTAAATTCACCACTCAAGTGACTCAGATTGGCAGAATGGATAAGGAAATATGATCCATCTATATGCTGTCTACAAGAAACCCACCTTAGACCCAGGGATTCAAGGAGGCTGAAAGTGAATGGATGGAAAACAATTTTACAGGCAAACAATAGCCAAATAAGGGCAGGAGTAGCTGTCCTAATATCAGACAAAATAGACTTTAAATGCAAAACTATTGTAAGAGACAAAGATGGACACTATATATTAGTAAAAGGGGTAATCTCACAAGAAGATGGAACAATCATCAACATTTATGCACCTAATCGGGGTGCCTCAAAATACATGAGGCAATCTATGGAAAAACTAAGTGGAAAAATAAAAGCCTCTACAATTATAATGGGGGACTTTAATACACCATTATCACCATTAGACAGAACATCTAGACAGAGAATCAATAAAGAAACAAAGACTCTGAACAATACATTAGAGGACCTGGACCTAATAGACATATACAGAACACTACACTCAAATACAGCAGGATTTACATTCTTCTCGAATGCACATGGATCATACTCCAAGACAGACCACATGCTAGGCCACAGAACAACTCTCAATGAATTCAGAAAGATTGAGATTATACAAAGTAATTTCTTTGACCACAATGAAATGAAATTGGAAATCACTAAGGGCCAGAGAAACAGATTAGGCACAAAGATATGGAAGTTAAACAACACACTCTTAGACAAACAGTGGTTCAAGGAGGAAATCTAAAAAGAAATCAGTAACTATCTTGAAATTAATGAAAATGACAACACAACATATCAAAACCTATGGGATGCAGCGAAAGCTGTCCTGAGAGGGAAGTTCATAGCCATAAATACATATACTAAAAAAGAAGAAAGAGCTAAAAGTGAAGACCTAACTTCACACCTGGAGGAACTGGAAAAACAACAACAAACTAAACCTAAAGGAAGTAGAAAGAAGGAAATAAAGATTAGAGCAGAACTAAATGAAATAGAGAATAAGAAAGCACTAGAAAAAATAAACAAAACCAAAAGTTGGTTCTTTAAGAAGATCAATAAAATTGACAAACCCTTAGTCAGACTAACAAAGAAAAAGAGAACAGATGCAAATATACAAAATAAGGAATGAGCAAGGGGATATCACTACTGACCCCACAGAAATAAAGAATATTGGAAGAGAATACTTTGAAAAATTATATGCCAAGAAGAATGATAAATTAGAGGAAATGGACAAGTTTCTAGAAACTCACAAACAGCCTACATTGATGAAAGAAGAAATTGATGAACTCAACACTCCAATTACAAGTAAAGAGATAGACTTAGTCATCAAAAACCTCCCAACTAAGTAGAGCCCAGGACCAGATGGCTTCACAGATGAATTCTACCAAACATTCCAGAAAGAGCTAACACCAATTCTGCTTAAGCACTTCCAAAAAATAGAAGTAGAAGGAATATTGCCTAACTCTTTCTATGATGCCAACATTACCCTAATACCAAAACCAAACAAAGATACCACCAGAAAGGTATATTACAGACCAATTTCTCTAATGAACCTAGATGCTAAAATCCTCAACAAAATACTTGCAAATCGCATTCAACAACATATCAAAAGGATTATACACCATGACCAAGTGGGTTTCATCCCGGGTATGCAAGGATGGTTCGATATAAGAAAATCAATCAATGTAATACACCACATAAACAGATTGAAAGAAAAAAAAATCACATGATCATCTCTATGGATACAGAAAAAGCATTTGACAAAATACAGCACTCTTTCCTGATAAAAACACTGCAAAAGATAGGAATAGAAGGACATTATCTGAATATGATACAGGGTAAATATGAAAAACTCAAAGCTAACATCATCTTCAATGGTGAAATCCTAAAAGCCTTCCCTCTGATATTGGGAACAAGACAAGGATGCCCACTATCACCACTCTTATTTAACATTGTCTTAGAAGTACTTGCTAGAGCACTGAGACAAGATAAAGATATAAAAGGCATCCAAATTGGAAAAGAAGAAGTAAAAATTTGATTATTTGCAGACGACATGATCCTATACGTAGAAACCCCGAGAAATCTACAACAAAGCTTCTAGAACTTATAAAGGAGTTCAGTAATGTTGCAGGCTATAAGATCAATACTCAAAAATCAGTAACATTTCTGTACACCAATAACAAGCAATCGGAGGAGGAAATCAAGAAAAAAATACCATTTAAAATAGTAAATAAAAGAATCAAATACCTAGGAATAAATTTAACTAAAGATGTAAAGGACTTATATACAGAAAACTACACAACACTGTTAAAGGAAATCAAAGAAGACTTAAATAAATGTAAGAATATTCCCTGTTCATGGATAGGAAGACTAAACATCATCAAGATGTCTATCCTACCCAAACTAATCTACAGATTTAATGCAATCCCAATAAAAATCAACACTGTATTTTTTAAGGAACTGGAAAAACTAACTACCAAATATATTTGGAAAAGTAAGCGGCCCCAAATTGCCAAAGACATATTGAAAAAGAAAAATGAAGTTGGAGGTATCACATTACTTTACTTTAAAAGATACTACAAAGCTACAATGCTCAAAACTGCATGGTATTGACACAAGGATAGACATACTGACCAATGGAACCGAATTGAGAGTTCTGATATAGATCCTCGCATATACAGTCATCTGATATTCGACAAGGCCACCAAGCCCACTCAGTTGGGAGAGAATGGCCTCGTTAACAAGTGGTGCTTGGAGAATTGGATATCCATATCCAAAAAAATGAGAGAGGAATACCATCTCATACCTTATACAAAAATCAACTCAAGACGGATCAAAGATCTAAATATAAGAGCCAAAGCTATAAAGACCTTGGAAGATAATGTAGGAAAGCATCTACAGGACCTTGTAATAGGAAATGGTTTCATGAACTTCACACTGAAAGCATGAGGAGCAAGAGGAAAAATAGATAAATGGGATCTCCTAAAAATTAAAAACTTCTGAACCTCAAACGACGTTATTAAGAAAATTAAAAGGCAGCCTACCCAGTGGGAGAAAATATTTGGCAACCATATATCTGATAGGAGCCTAATATCCTGCATATATAAAGAAATCCTACACCTCAAAAATAAAAAGACAAACAACCCATTTAAAAAATGGGCAAATGACCTGAAAAGACACTTCTCCAAGGAAGAAATACAAATGGCTAAAAAGCACTTTTAAAAATGCTTGACATCACTCACTCTTAGGGAAATGCAAATCAAAACTACAATGAGATATCATCTTATACCCATCAGAATGGCAGGTATTTAAAAAACAGCAGACTATAAGTGTTGGGGAGGATGTGGAGGAATAGGAACCCTCATCCACTGCTGTTGGGATTGTGGAATGGTCCAGCCACTGTGGAGGACAGTTTGGTGGTTCCTCAGAAAACTAACAATAAATCTTCCATATGATCCAGCGATTCCACTGCTGGGTATATACCCAGAAGAATTGAAAGCAAAGACACGAGCAGATATATTCACACCAATGTTCATAGCGGCATTTTTCACCACTGCCAAAAGTTGGAATCAGCCCCGGTGCCCTTCAACAGATGAATGGATAAACAAAATGTGGTACATACATACAATGGAATATTACTCAGCTATAAGAAGGAATAAGGTGCTAACACATGGAATAACATGGATAAATCTTGAAGACCTTATGTTGAGTGAAGCAAGCCAGGCATTGAAGGATGAACAGTATATGACCTCACTGATTTGAATTGAGGAAAGTGAACAGTCTCTGTGAACCATTGTCTGAAAGATAGGTTAACAAGGGAGAGAAAGGGAAGGGAAAGTTGTGAGCCATCACCCATATGGAAATAATCTATGGTAAAGCGATGGAGTAGAGTTGCATATTGAAGGATAGGACAGGCGTGTAGTGATATTACTGGGTTTGGTGGTGCAGGGTTGACAGGTGGGTAGATTAGGAAGGGCAGGTTAGAGTACCCAGGATACTGGATGGAGAGGTGGGAGAGGGACTAAGTGAACATGGGATTTGTGGGTATGATATTGAAAGTCCAGGAGTGGGAATGCTCTTATGGCAATATGACAAGGGAGTGTCACTGGTTTAGGGTGTAGGTGGGGGGGCATTCAGGACAGGGTGCATCTGGAGTAGGCTTCTGTGGAGTGTGTGAGTGTTCATCCTGTCATAATGTGTTGTGTCAGGGAGTGGAGACCCACATGGTGAGTGGGAAGGAGATGGACCCCCATCTTTGGGAGGACCGATTCACCCAGAAACAGACAAGTAGGTGTCTCTTATGAGCAAGGGTGTATCCTAATAGGGGAGGATAATCAGCGTGTCAAGACCTCTTGTTGCATGTAACTATGAATCTTGTCATCCAATGAGTCATGTGACCCAGTGGAATGGGGAGGAAGGAACATAAAAGATCAAACATGGAATATTTAGTGGGCATAGGAAATGTTTTTCATTACCTTACAGGAATGGACACAGGACATGGTAAATATCATCAAAAATTATTAAACTCTACTGTCTAAATTTTAAACTATACTGTAAACCATTGACAATGTTTAGTAGCTATGTTTCAGTATCTTTATAACAATTATAACAATGCTACCATCCACATAAAAAAAGGTTTTAATATGGGGTGAGGAATGGAGAAGGAGGTTGGGTATATGAGAGTCTCTAGTATTCTGTGTGTGACTTTGCTATGACCTAAAACTTCTTTGAAAATTAAATGAAAATTTGGGAGACACTGGGGAGTGAGGGGGGAAGGTGCCATGGTACAGACTGGACACCCGATAATGCAGTGATAAAAGGAAACAATAATAATAATAAATTTTTTTTAGTTTTTACTTAAAATTTTTTTGTTGTTTTTCCCATTATTTGAATGTCCCAATCCTTTAATTTAATTTAATTTTTCAGTTTTTTTCTGAGTTTCCATGTATTTTGTCTCTTACATTTAAGCTTATGATTATTATTTCATTTTCCTATTAATTTTATTGGCTATTATACGGGCTTCATCTTCAAGGAAGGTTTAGATCACAGAAGGGTTACAACGGGGACACCAGAGGATCATTGTTGGGGGGTGTCTGGGATGGGGGTTTCATGAGAGGAAGTTCACATGAATATACATGAAAGATATACAAAATTGTTCAAATAATCAAGGGGTGGGGCATGGTCACAGTGGGTAGACAATCACTCAATAAATGAGGGAATACTGAATTTCCAGCCTGGAGAGCTCTGCCACATTCTCCAAGGGAGCAGCATCAGTACCCCAAGTGCCAGGGCAGTGTCTGGCAAAGGAGGATGGTCCACTGATGGGTTCCTGTTATTGATGACTGGCCTTATGTGTCTTTGCTCTTGTAATAGAAACTTAGCCTACTGTTATGGGGTGCCTAAGGGTTGCCACCTGAGACCATCCTTGTTGCTCAAATGTGGCCTCTCTCTAAGCCAAACTCAGCATATGGATGCATTACCTTCCCCCCAGTGTGGGACGTGACTCCCGGGGATGAGCTTCCCTGGCAATGAGGGATTAATACCAAGGGCCAACTGGCAACACAACTGGAAAAAGATCTTGAATAAAAGGGGGAAAAGGTAAAGACAAATGAGTTCATGTGGCTAAGAGACTTCAAAGAGTGTCGGGAGGTCATCCCAGAGGTAACGCTTACGCACACCTCAGTAGGTGCTCATAGAACACCAAAGTGGATATCACCCTACACAGAGGGGCTCCTAAGGGCTCTGGAGACACCCAGGTCCTATATAAGGGGGGACAGCTCCAGAGATTGATGCCTTATCAGTGGGCTCTACTTAAGAATCTGTGCTCCTGAGAGTGACAGAGTTGGACTCAAATAAGTCCTCCCTGCACATGGTCCATCAGTCCCTTCTATTCAAACCCATATGTGATGCTGGAGGTTTTAGGTGTACTTCCAGAGACTGGAGCCTCTGGCCTGCCCATGTGCCAGCTGTGCCTGGAATCTCAGTGGAGCTGCAACTCCTACTTTACAGCTCAATGGACTCACCCAAGTCATCTGGTGAAGAGATGATGATGGACAACGTCCATCCCAGGGAATGGGGAGATCCTGCAGCTGGAGGCAGGATAATCCCATCCACCGTATCTGTGGGATATAAGCCCCCTCTCACTTGGAGGTGGAGTGGACATCACCATCCCAAACTCTTCAGGATTGGGGGAAGAGCTATCGACTAGAGTGGACTTAATGGTATTCTGTTGTAGACATATGGTGATTCAAGCAATGGAAGAAATTACAATGGTGAGGTGGAGCCACTGGACGCTTTTGGGGTAGGGAAGGGAAAAGCAGTTGTAATACAGGGGCTTTTTCAGGACTTGGGAATTATCCTGAGTGACATTACAACGACAGATATAGCCCATTTTACATCAGCATATAACATGCAGGACTGTGTGGGAGAGAGTGTGGTCTACAACGTGAACTATGGGCCATGCTTAGTGGCAAAGCCCCAGGATGTATATACATATAATGTGTATCCATTGCAGGTGATGTGCCATACTAATGAAAGATGTTTATGTGTAAGATTACGGGAGGTGTTGGAGGTGGGGAACATGGGAATCCCTGTAATTTTTGTGTAACATTTATGTTATCTAAGCATCTTTTAAATTATTAAAAATATTTTAAAATATGTAACAATAAAATTATTTGTTTATAAAATAGGGTTGGTTGGGGAAAAACTACATCTAATATAATATATGGACTATATTTAGTAGTAATATTTCAATTATGCTATTACATAGTTTGTAACAAATGTTTCAAACAATGCAAGGTATTTGTTGTGTGGTGATGTGATACATGTTTATTTTGTAATTTCACAGCTTTTAATACAAACTTATTGCTTATGTATGTTCATGTATGAATGATATACTTCAATAAAATTAAAAAATATATTTAAAAATAAAAAATTAACAAAATGTCAGACATAAATCCAAACATGTCAATAATAACATTAAATGTAAATGAATTAAACAAAACAATCAAAAGCAGAGATTGTCAGATTGGACTAAAACAAAACAAAACAAGGTCCCACTAAATGCTATTGACAAAAAACCCACTTTAGATTAAAAAATACAGATAGGTTGAAACTAAAAGAATGGAAAAAGAAATATCATGCAAAGAGCAACCATAAGAAAGTTAGAGTGATTATCCTAATATCAGATAAAATATACTTTAAAACCAAAAAAAAAGTTACTTGGGAAAAAGAGGAACATTTTACAATAACAAAAGTGTCAATTCGTCAGGGTATTAATTATAAACATATATGCCTCTGAAAATAGTCTCAATATTCATGAAGTAGAACTTGACAGAGTTGAAAGGATAAAAAGAAAATTATACAATATTTGGAAACTTCAATACCCCATTGTCAATAATGAGTAGAAGAACTAGAAGATCAACCAGGGAATAAAAGAATTGAATAACACTACAAACTAACAATACCTAGCAGATCTCTAAAAGCACTTCACCTAACAAGAGCAAAATATATATTTCTCTCAAGTGCACATGGAAACTTCTCCTCAATAGACCATATGCTATGACATAAGTATGCCTCAATAAATTTAATTCCGTATGGTAGGCTGCAAGCTGGGAATTCACATCAAGGTTTTCAATAAATTCCCAAGGCAAAGTAGGCTGGCTCAAGTAGAGTTGCAAATTCTCTCTCCTGACTTCTAAAATTATCACTTCTACTTTTAAATCCTTCAACTGATTACATGAGATATCTCTCATTGTTGAAAACAATCTCCTCTGCTGATTTTAGATGTATTCAGCTATGGATGTGATCAACTTCCTGGTGATTTAAGTCCACAAAGTGTCCTCACAGCACCATTCAGCCAGTGCATGATTAACCAGACAACTGGACACCATCACCTGGCCATGTTCACACATGAACCAAACCATCACAGACTAGCTGTTTTCAACTGGGCATCCATGCACATCACCTTAAACGATACATTATTTCTAAATAAAAGAAAAGAGCAGTGATGTTTTCCACCTAACAATACTCAATTGTCTGCATACAACCAGAAGCTCACTAACTCACTCCAGACTAGGGTGGAAGTCCTTGGGTAATATTCACTCTTTTTTTTAAATAATTTTTTTAATTTTTAAAAAGATACTTAGATTACACAAATGTTACACAAAAATTGTAGGGTTTCCCATATGCCCCACCTCCCATCCCTCCCACGACCTCCCACATAAACATCCTTCACTAGAGTGGCACATCACCTGCAAAAGATATACACATCTTGGGGCCTTGCCACTAAGCAGTGTGGACCATAGTTCACACTGTAGACCACACTCTCTCTCACACAGTCCCGCATGTTATATGATGATATAAAATGGCCTATTTCTGTCATTGCAATGCCACCCAGGACAATTCCCAAGTCCCAAAAAAGCCCCTGTATTACAACTGATTTTCCCTCTCCCTGACCCCAAAGCATCCGGTGGCCACTTGCTCCACATCAATGCTGAAATTACCTCCGTTGTGTGAATCACAATATGTCTAAAACAGAATATCAGCAAGTCCACTCCAGTCCACAGCTCTTCCCCCAATCCTGAGGAGTCTGAGGTGGTGATGTTCACTCTACCTCCAAGTGAGAGAGGGTTTATATCCCATGGATAAGATGGATAGGATTATCCTGCCTGCAGCTGCAGACTCTCTCCATTCTCTGGGATGGCCATTGTCCATCATCATCTCCCCACCAGGTGTCCAGGGTGAGTCCATTGAGCTGTCGAGTAGGAGTTGCAGCTCCACAGAGATTCTGAGCCCAGCTGGCACATGGATAGCCCAAAGACTCTGGTCTCTGGAAGTACACCTACAAACTCCAGCACCACATATAGGTTTGAATAGAAGGGACAGATGGACCATGTGCAGGGAAGGCATATTTGGGTCCAACTCTGTCACTCTCAGGAGCAAGGATTCCAAAGTAGGGCCCACTGATAAGGCATGAAACTTGGGTTATCCGTCCTGATATAGGACCTGGGTGTCTCCAGATCCCTCAGGAGCCCCTCTGTTTGGGGTGATATACACATTGGAGGCCTATGAGGTCCTATTGAAATATTCACTCAAACTTGATATTTGTTTCAGTTTGCTAGGCTGCAGAATGCAATATACCAGAAATGGGTTGGCTTTTAAAATGGGGATTTATTAACTTACAAGCTTAAAATTCTGAGACAATGAAAATGTCCAAATCAAGGCATCAGCAGGGAATGCTTTCTCCCCAAATACCAGCTGCCAGCACTCCTGTGTTCCTCTGTCACATGGCAAGCCACATGTCAGCATCTGCCGTTCTCTCCCTTCTCTTCCAAGTGTCTTTGCTTTCAGTTTTTGGCTTTAGTGGCTTTCTTTTCCTCTCTATGTATTCATCCCATTTATAAAAGACTCCAATAAAAGGATTAAGATCCTCTCTGGATCATGCCTTACTGAAGTAACCTAATCAAAAGCCCCTTAACTGAAGGAACCTAATCAAAAGCTCACATCACAATAGGTTCAAACACACAGGAATGAGCTAGTTTTAAGACCATGACTGTCTAGGGTACATACATACAAGAGTGGCTGGGGGTAAAAGACCCACTGATATCCACAGAACAGATCACCTTATGCACTTGATTATTACAATCATCCTCTGCTGAAGTCACCCTCTGGTGAGCATTCATGTTGGACACAAATATTTTCTTTTTGTTGTTCTTTTTAAAAAGCACTTTTATATTCACATATCAAACAATACATCCAACATGTACATTCAAGGGTTTTGGTATAGTCACAGAATTGTGCATTCATCACTGCAATCAATTTTAGAGCATTTTCATTATCCCAAAATTAAACCATCCTACACCTTAGCAGCCACGTCTCTATCCCTATATCCTTCCACAGTAATATATAACTGCTAATCTAATTCTGTCTCTCTAAATTTATTTATATTTACAATTTATCTAGTACTTTTTGTCCTGTTTCTTTCACTAAGCATAACTTTTTTTATTTTACAATTGATGGAAAAATATCAATATATTTCTATTCACTACAGCCCATCGTGTTTTTTAAGTGTGTTTTCCCCCTTATACTGCCTTATTATTAACATCTTATAATAGTAATTGTACTTTTGTTCTAATACATGGAAGAACATTCTTATATTTGTACTATTGACCACACCCATCATCCACAACAGGGTTCACTATGCTATACAGTCCCATAATTTATCCTCTAGCTTTCATTCTAGTGATATACACAACCCTAGAATTCCCCTTTCAACCATAATCACACCCACACATCAGCATTCATAATTACACTCACTATAATGTTCTAACATCACCTTATCTGTTTCTAAACATCTACAATCAACCTTATTGCAAATTCTTCACAAAGTATCAACTCGCCATTCTCTACCCTCATTCTATCTTCCAGTAACCTCTAATCTAGCTATTAACTGCATGATTTAATATTATATTTAATTCATAATAGTGAAACCATACAACATTTGCTTTTTTGTCCCTGGCTGGCTTCACTCAACATAATTTCTTCAATACTCATCCATGCTAGAATATGCTTCACAACTTCATTTCTTCTTATAGCTGAATAATATTCTATCATGTGTATACACCACAATTTCTTTATCCATTAATTGGTTGATGGACATCTGTGTTGTTTCCATTTCTTGGCAATTGTGAATAATGCTGCTATGAACATCGGTGTGCAGATGGTCTGTTCATGTCCCTGCTCTCAGTCCTTCTGGCTGTATACCTAGTAGTGAAATTGCCTAGTCACGTGGCAGATTTATATTTAACTTCCTTAGGAACCACCAGACTTCCACAGAGACTGTACCATTCTACAATCCCATCAACAGTGCATAAGCACTCCTATTTCTCCACATATCTCCAACACTTGTACTTTTCTGTTTTTTTAAGAGTGGCCTTTCAAAGAGGTAGGAAAATGATGTCTCATTGTAGTTTTCATTTTCAATTCCCTAATAACTAGTGATGTTGAATATCTTTTCATGTGCTTTTGCCGTCTGTATCGCATCTTTGGAAAACTGTCTATTCAAGTCTTTGGCCATTTTTTAGTTGGGTTGCTTGTTTTTATATTGTTGAGTTATAAGATCTCTTTATATAACGTGGAAATTAAACTGTTATCAGATATGTAGTTTCCAAACATTTTCTCCCATTTAGTAGGATGCCTTTTCACTCTTTTGATAATGTCTTTTGAGGTGCAAAAGTGTAATTTTGATGGGGTCCCATTTATCTATTTTTTCTTTCATTGTTTGTACTGTAGGTATGCATTCTAAGAACCCACCTCCTACTACCAAATCTTGAAGATGCTTGCCTACAATATCTTCTAGGAGTGTTATGGTCCTAGCTTTTATGTTAATGTATTTGATCCTTTTTTTTTCAGGAGGTACCAGAAATTGAATCCAGGACCTCATATATGAAGGAGGTACTCAACCACTGAGCTACATCCACTCCTCTTTGATCCATTTTGAGTTGATTCTTGTATAGGGAGAGATATAAGAATTCCCTTTCCTTCTTTTCATTATGGATATCCGGTTCTCCCAGCACCATTTGTCAAAGAGACTCTTATGTCCCAGTAAAGTGGACTTGGTTGGCTTGTCAAAAATCAGTTGACAGTAGAGGTGGGGATCTATTTATGAATTTTCAATTAAATTCAATTGATCAATTTGCCTCTTTCTGCCAATATCATGCTATTTTGACCAAGTTAGCTAAGTAATATGCTTTAAGGTCAGGAAGTCTGAGTCCTCTGACTTCACTTTTCTTTTAAGGATGATTTTAGTGATCCAGAGCCCCGTTCCTTCCAAATAAATTCAGTAATTGATTTTTCTTTTTCTGTAAAGCAGGCTGTTGCAATTTTATTGGTATTGTGTTGAATCTGTAATTCAATTTGTGTAGAATTGACATCTTAATGATATTTAGTCTTCCAACTCATGAACATGGAGTGTCCTTCCCTTTGTTTAGGTATTCTTTGATTTCTTTTAGCACCTTTTTCTAGTTTTCTTAGTACGGGTCTTATACATACCTGGTTAAATTATTTCCTAGATATTTGTTTTTTGGTGTTGTTATTGTAAGTGGATTTTTATCAGGAATCATCCTGAATGACACTGCAACGACAGATACAGGCCATTTTATATAATCACATAACATGCAGAACTGTGCAGGAGAGAGTCTAGACTACAATGTGAACTCTGGTCCATGCTTAATGGCAAAGCCCCAGGATGCATTTATCAATGGCAATGAATGTTCCACACTAATGAAGGATGTTTATGTGGGAGGGTGTGAGAGGTGTGGGGAGTGGGACATAAGGGAATCCCTATAGTTTTGTGTAACATTTATGTAATCTAAGTATCTTTTAAAAAATAAAAAGAATTATTATAAAATAAAATAAAATAAAAAAATTCCTCCTCAGATTTTTCATTACCAGTGTGTAAAATCACTACTGATTGCTGTGTGTTGATCTTGTATCCTGCCAGTTTCATGAACTCATCTATTATCTCTAGTAGCTTTGGTGTAGATATTTTGTAGTTTTCTAATACAGAATCATGTCATCTGCATATAGTGAAAGTTTTGCTTCTTATTTTCCAATTTGAATACCTTTTATTTATTTTTCTTGCCTAATTGCTCTAGGTATATCTTCTAGCACAATCCATAGTAATGAGAATGGGCATCCACATCTTGTTCCCTATCTTTCAGGGAAAGATTTCAACATTTCTACATTGAGTAGGATGTTGGCTGTGGGATTTTCACATATGTCCTTTATCATGTTGAGGAAGTTTCCTTCTACTCCTATTTTTCAAAGTGTTTTTATCAAGAAAGGCTGCTTGATTTTGTCAAATGCCTTTTCTGAATCAAGTGATCATGTCTTTTTCTTTCTATTTGTTAATGTGGTGTATTATGTTAATCGACTTTCTTGTGTTGAAAAACCATCAAACACCAGGAATGAAACCCACTTGATTGTGGTGTATAATTCTTCTAATATCCTGTTGCATTCAATTTTCAACTATTTTGTTGAAAGGTTTTGCATCTATCTTCATTAGTGAGACTGCTCTGTAATGTTCTATTCTTGTAGTATCTTTATCTGGCTTTGGTATTAGGGTGATGGCTTCTTAAAAAAGGTTAAGTAGTGTTCCTTCTTCATCAATTTTTTGAAGAGTTTGAGCAGGATTGGTGTTAATTCTTATTGAAATGCCTGTGAAGCCATCTGGTTCAGGACTTTTCTTTGTTGGAAGTTTTTAAAATTAATTTTTCTCCCCAAATACCAAATAAATTAAAATTAATTTTTAAAATATGTTCTTTTTTTTAAAGATTTGTTTTATTTATTTATTTCTCACACACACACACCCTTGTCTTTTTGCACTCACTGTCTGGTCTCTGTGTCTGTTCATTGTGTGCTCTTCTTTTTTTTTAGGAGACACCAGAAACTGAACCTGGGACCATCTCATGTGGGAGGGAGGCACCTAATCGCTTGAGCCATCTCCGCTCCCTGCTTATTGTGTCTCTCATTGTTTTGCCTCATTTTGTCTCTTCATTGCATCATCTCATTGTGTCATCTTATTGCATCAGCTCACCGCACCAGCTTGTTGTGCCATCCCATTGCATCAACTTGCTCTCTTATTCATCTTCTTTAGGAGGCACTGGGAACCGAACCCAGGACCTCCTATCTGGTAGGTGGGTGCCGAACTGCTTGGCCACATCTGTTTCTCTAAAATATATTCCTTTTAGAGAAGTAGTGAACTTACAAAAAAATCATGCACATGTGTGGAATTCCCATACAACTCCCCTCCACCAACACAGTACATTGTTGTGGAATATTTCTTACAGATTATGAGATAATATCATCAGATTATTACCACTAACTGTGATTTATAGCATATATTTGGTATATTTTTCCATAGCCCCCTATTATTAACACAGTATATCTTTGACATTGATGCAAGAATATTACAGTATTGCTGTTAAGTATAGTCCATAGGTTACATTAATATATTTTCCCATGTCTTTCCACATTCTTACCACCTTGCAATAGTGATGCATATTTTTTCTGGTTCAGAGAAGGAAATTCTTGTATTTGTACTACTAACCACTCTTCTCATCCACCTCTGGGTTCGCTATGTTATTCAGTCTCTAAATTATTCTATAGCTTTCTTTCAATTGATATTTACATCCCTAGACTTCCTTTTTCAGCCACAATCCAATTTATAAGACAGCTGTTTTAGTTCTACTCATTATAATGTGTTACCATCAACTCTATCAATTTCCACATTTGACATTCAAATTAATTATTAAAACTTCTACCTACATTAAGCATCAGTACCCCTTCTCAGCCCTCCTCTTAACTCCTAATAACCTATACTCTAAGTTTTAACTCCATGCATTTATTCTTCATATTTAGTTCATGTTAGTGAGACCATACAGTATTTTTCGTTTTGTGTCTGGTTTATGTCACTTAGCATAATGCCTTCAAGGTTCATCCATGTTATCATATGTGTCCCAATTTCATTTCTTCTTACATCAGAATAGTATTCCATTGTATGTATATACCACATTTTGTTCACCCATTCATCAGATGATGGACACGTTGTTTCCATCTATTGACAATTGTGAATAACGCTACTATGAACATCAGTGTTCCTGGTAGAGGAATTGCTGGATCATATGGCAATTCTATATTTAGCTTCCTGAGGAACTGCCAAACTATCTTCCACAGAGGCTGCAACATTTTACATTCCCACCAACAGTGAAGGAGTGTTCCTATTTCTCCACACCCTCTCCAGCACTGGTTGCTTTCAGTTTTATTTTTACTATGGCCATTCTGTGCAGTGATTTGCATTTCCTTAATAGCGAGTGATATTGGACATTTTTTCATGTACTTATTGGCCATTTGTATTTCCTCTTTGGAGAAATGTCTATTTAAGTCTTTTGCCCATTTTTAAAATTGGATTGCTTGCTCTTTTGTTGTTCAGTTGTATGATCTCTATATAGAATGGAAATCAAACCCTTATCAGATATGTGGTTTCCAAATATTTTCTACCATTAAGTGGGCTGCCTTTTCACATTCTTGATGAAGTCCTTTGAATCACAAAAGTGTTTAAGTTTAAGGAGGTCCCATTTATCCATAGTTTCTTTCATTGCTTGAGGTTTCAGTTTAAGGTTTAATAAACCACCACATAATGCGAGGTCTTGAAGAAATTTTTGTTGGGAGATTTTTGATGACTGATTCAATATCCTACATTTGATTGTTTTGTTGAAGTCTTGTATTACTTCTGTGGTCAATGTAGGTTATTTATGCATTGCTAGGAATTTGTCCATTTCATCTAGGTTGTCTAATTTGTTGGCATAAAAATTTTCATATCCTCTTATGATGTTTTTTTCTTTTTTTTTATTGTGGGTAAAAATCAAAATTCTCACAATACATACAAACATTTGCAAAATGATATATAAATATATATGCATATATGTGTATTTGCTTACAAAATGTTATTTATATATATAAATGCATATATTTTAAGAGGTGCTTAGAATACCCAAAATATTACACAGAACCCATTGGGATTCCCATGTTGCCCACCTCCCACACCTCCCACCACATCCCACACAAACATCTCCCACAGTGTGGCCCACCACCCTCAATGAACTTACACATCCTGGAGCCTTGCCACCAACCATAGACCACAGTTCACACCGTAGACCACACTCTCTCCCACTCAGTTCTGAGTGGTGTGTGCTGATTTAAATGGCCTACATCCGTTGCCACAACGGTACTCAGGACAACCTACAACTCCCAAAGAACCCCCTGTATTTCAACTGCTCATCCCCTCCCTACCCCAAAAGTGTCAAGTGTCCACTGGCTCCACCTCATTTTTATAATTTCTTCCATTGCTAGAATCACCATATGTGAACAAGAGGATACCATCAAGTCCACTCTAGTCCATAGTTCTTCCCCCAATCCTGAGGGGACTGGGATGGTGATGTCCACTCCAACTCCAAGGGAGAGAGGGCTTATATCCCATGGATATGGTGGGCGGGATGATCCTGCCTGCAGGTGCAGGCCCTCTCTGTTCCCTGGGATGGCCATTGCCCATCGTTGTCTCCTCACCAGGTGACTTGGAAGAGTCCATTGAGCTGTAGGGTAGGAGTTGCAGCTCCACCGAGATTTCATGCACACCTGGCACATAGGTAGGCCAGAGGCTCCAGTCTCTGGAAGTATACCTAAAAACTCCAGCATCACATATAGGTTTGAATAGAAGGGACTGGTGAACCATGTGCAGGGGGGACTTATTTGAGTCCAATTCTGTCACTCTCATGCGCACAGATTCCAAAATAGAGCCCACTGATAAGGCATCATCCCTGGGGCTATCCCCCATTATATAGGACCTGGGTGTCTCCAGAGCTTTCAGGAAACCCTCTGTGTGGGGTGATAGGCACTTAGATGTTCTATGAGCTCCTACTGAGGTGTGCATAAGAGTTACCTCTGGGATGACTTCCCGACTCTCTTTGAAGTCTCTTAGCCACTTGAACTCATTTGTCTTTACCATTTCCCCCTTTTATTCAAGGTCTTTTTCCAGTTGTGTTGCCAGTTGGCACTTGGTATTAATCCCTCGTTGCCAGGGAGGCTCATCCCCGGGAGTCATGTCACATGTTGGGGGGAAAGTAATGCAATCATATGCTGAGTTTGGCTTAGAGAGAGGCCACATTTGAGCAACAAGGAGGTTCTCAGGTGGCAACCCTTAGGCACCCCACAACTGCAGGCTAAATCTCATTTACAAGAGCAAAGACCCACAAGGGTAGTCATCAATAAAAAAAAACCACATCAGTGGGTCATCCTATTTTG